>CAUYTI010074915.1:0-20914 GCA_963575145.1 Galago senegalensis | reverse complement strand
AGCAACCTCCAACTCCTGGGCTCAAGCGAGTCTCCTGCCTCAGCCTCCCAAGTAGCTGGGACCACAGGTGCCCGCCACAGCGCCTGGCCATTTTTTGGTTGCAGCCATCATTGTTGTTTGGCGGGCCCAGGCTGGGGATTCGAACCCATCACCTTAGGTGTATGTGGCTGGCACCTTAGCCGCTTGAGTGACAGGTACCGACCCAAATCATTTTCTAATACTAAACTTGCATATGAAATATGTGCAAAACTTGATCACTGTGGATTATTTTTTGAAGTGTTATTGGGTTCTATTATATAATATAGTATTCATATTGATAAGTACATTGATATTAGTAAGGGAGATTATTTTTTATCCTTTTTTATTATGCTATATCATGCTATGTCAGTATTATTTTCTCGTTTTACAAAAATAATTTTGACGTTTTCCTATTTCCCATACACTATACAATGGGACCATTATAATGTCATTGTTATCATTAATTGTTTTACATTTTTGTTAGCATTCAATTGCAGAACTATGGGGATTTGACATTTTTGAGAGGTTACTTTTCAGTAATGTTTTCAATATTTTTGTGCCTAATGTTTTATTCATAATTTTCCATATAACCTAGGATCACATTTAAAATTTTTAGTTTAAAAATAGCCCATTTTATCCACATACAATTATTTTAATTATCATTCAATTCTTTTAATTTCCTCTAATTTTGTGATTGTTTTCCATTCTCACTTCCTATCTTGCATATTTGGGCTCTCCTTATTTTGGTTTTTTTAACATAAAAAGCTATTTAAGAAAGAAACATCATTCTTCTTTCTCAGTTCTTGAAATCAGTCTATCCAAGAGATCTATTTCTTCTTGGTTAAGTCTAGGGAGAGGGTAGCTTTTCCATTTTAAAAGTGGTTATCAGAATATTACTGATCTTTTGGGTGTCTGCTATATCCTAACCATAGTACACACTTAGTATTTAGTCTGCCATACTCACTGTGTATTACACTTCAAGTCTCCTTTCTGGGAGGTCAGAATCATATTTCAGGAGTGGAAAGAACCTTAAAAGTCACCTTGTGGAAAGGGGATGAAGGAGATGAACCGGCTTCTCTGTTCATGTTGCCAGAGCTATGGATTCCAATTCCAGGTCTGCCCTTGCAGCACCCCAGAGTCACAAGAGTAACTTTCTGGAGCCTGTGAGGAACTCAGGACGAAAGTCAGCTGGGAGCAGGAATGGAACCACTGTCTGTCAGTTGGAGGCCATCGAGTTAGTTAATGGGGGAGACGGGTGAAGGTTATCATTGTGGCACAACATCAGAAGGGCTGATTTTTAAACAGAGTTGGAAAATAATATGATGGTTGGTTCTCGATGATCAATATTGCTGGGAAGGAGAAAGGCGGAGCTAAATACCCAGCTGGGGGTTTAACACTCCGCGTGGGGCCACACTCTCACCTTGCACCCCTCACTGACTCCACCTTCTACATCCCACACCCCGGCAGGAGGAGTTTCAGGAGTCCCTAACCCACCACAGAGAGGAGTTTCAGGAGTCCCTAACAAGCTTGTAAAGAACAGATACTTTCTAAGGAATATTTGCTCTTACAGCTGGATTCCTGGGGCTTAGATAACACCCTGTTTTCTAGAGACAAATGACTTCAGGTAGGGAGACCCCGTGAACTTGTAAATATGATGCACATCTGAATATATATGGATTTTATTCTGGAAGCTAACTGCTGAAAGCGGAAGTTAAAAAATATTATCTCCCTCTGTTTTGTGTCTGGGAGAAGTGTTTTAATTTGGCAGTGATCTGGGCGCCTTCAGATGGCCTGTTTTTCTTCTGAGTTCAGCTCCCACTTTCAGGATAGAGCCCCTTTGATCTTCTATTCTCTGTGTGTTCAGGTACCCTTTGTGCCTGTCTGAGTTCTCTGTAACAAATCATCTTAATTACTTCAGGCCTGGCTTCCTCCTCCCGTTCTCATTTTTTGAAATTCCTGCAATGGTTACCAAATAAATCAGCGTGGGGCTCCAGCCCTTGGAAACAGCACGGAGGCGCCAGAGGAATTTCAAAGTTAGTTAAAAGGCACAGGAGGAGTGAGGGAATTGAATGAGAACCCCCTTGGTTTTCAGCCTGGAGACTTAATGCCAACTCCACTCCAAGTCCATGCGCTTTGCAGGGCTCAGGCCTCACACCCTCTCTTGTAGAAGAGAGAATAATTAATGCTGTGACTCCTTGGCATGGTAGCCCGGGCCCCCGCTGTCATCAGCAGTGCCCAAAGTGTTGAAGGAACAGAACCATATTTCAAAGGCCAGGCAGGCTGGAAAGGGGGAAGGAGCCCACAGTGAGCCTTGACCTGCTAGAGTTGTCCAGCCGAGGCAGCAGGAGACCCAGGCCAGGCAGAGGGTCGGGGGAAGTGGACCAACTCCAGGGACTTGTCGCTGAGTGGGAGCTGGCCCAGGTCAGGTTGCATGCCGCTGCATAGTCAGCAGCCCTGAACGCAGAACCTGTGGCAGGGAGGTGCTGAGCAGGCTGGGCTGTGATCCTGCCCACCGGGCGGTCCAGGGGGAGGCAATTAGGAGCCACTAGCTGAAACTGCGGAAAAGAAAATGTTCAGCGGCGCAGCAGCCTCAAAACCGTCCTGCCAGCCATGTCTGTCAGCCCATGGCTTCCCTCCTAAGGGAAGTCGTGAAAGGCCCGTTCTGGAGGCATTTGATGGGACTCTGGTCACACTCTGGGGGAGTGGGCTGCCAAGAACCTCGGGGCTCCTTCTGGGGCCAATGGGCTCTGTGTGAGGCCGCCGGAGGCTAATTGCTGGGATGCCCCCCAACCCCCACGCTGTGATGTTGGGAGGACCACTTAAAAGCTCCTTCAGCTCGGTCATTCCACCTGCCACTGTGCCGAGTGATTGAGTGATTGCCGTCTCTGCCGAGGGAAGGTGCAGTGGGCACCAGGCTGCAAGGGCAGGAATCACGCCCCACCGCCTGTGAGGCCCATAGGAAAAATTTCGAAATAAAAAATATCACTGTCCCTTACTGAAGGTGCACAACGTAAGGGTATCCAGTATACCGTCCCTGGCTGCAGACCCAACTACAACTTGAACTTGACCTAAGAAACGCAAACCGTGTAACCTAACCATCTGTACCCATATATTAACCTGAAATGGAAAAAAAAGTCACCGTCCTGGCTGAGCGATGTGAAACGTTTTTGAGGGACTCTCGTTTGAGGCAGACAGACTTATTCATCCAGTACCTTTATTTATTTAGTTTTTGAAACGTGATAAAACAGGGTCGGGTCTAAGGGGCAGAAGTGTCTCTCCATCTCCCTGGTTATTCCAGCAGCCGGGGTGGGGTGGGGGGGGGGAGTTGGGGCTTCCGGGGACCACTAAGTGACAGGGAAGTGGCTTCTCCTGAGAGAGCTACCTGAGAAACTTGTTCTCTTTTCTTTACTTGCTTCTAGTCAAAACACACGCTGTGCGTTAGCGCCCTAGGGAGTCAGAGTGAATTAGACTCAGCCCAGATCCAGGGCTTCGCGTGCTTCCCTTGTAATCCTCCTGGTGCAAATTATGGTCGCCTGGGCCAGAGTCTTTGGAAGTAGGATCTGGATGGCAGCTAGAAGCTCCCCAGGTGTCTCTAATGCACAGCTGGGAGTTTCTGCATTAAATTACCTCCAAGACGCCTTGCCATTTCAGGTATGTTTTAGTTCCTTAATTCTTTAGCTTTTGTAAGCTAGGTGGATACTACTTACCCGGCATGAATTAGGGTCATTTGAGTTAGTCACAATCTTACATCCCAAATGATACTGCTCTTTTGTGGACACTATAACCTCAAACAAAGATTATGTTTCCCTTCTGATTCCAAAGCCCCCTTCTAATTCATCCTACAAGTATTTATTGAGCACCCACTGTATACGGTGGGCAGGGCAGGCCAGGAGCTGCTCTCATGGAGCTTACATTCTAGAGTCCAGTCCAGGAGATCAATATAAATCTCGTCTTCATTTTGTATGAGTGGATTCCCTAAGCCTTCCGCCAATTCTTCTGGTGAAACATTCCCACTCTATCGTAGGGAAGAAACAAAAATAAATTTCACTTTTATACTTGATGTTATGCACTAAGTGCTTGTGTCCTCCTCTCTCCAAATTCATATGTGGAGATCTAATCCCCAGCGGGATGGTATCAAAGGTGAAGCCTTTGGGAGGTAATTAGGCCATGAGGCTGGAGCCCTTTTGAAGGAGATCAAGGTCCTTATAAAAACAGAGTTCAGAAAGCCAGCTCATCTCATTCCTCCGTGGGAGGACAGAACAGAAGTCAGTAGTTTGTAACCTGGATGAGGGCCTCCCTGGGACCTGACCATACTGGACCCTGATCTCAGACATTCAGCCTCCCGAACTATGAGGAATCAATTTCTCTTGCTTATACGTTGCCCAGTCAATTGTATCTTGTTATAGCAGCCTAAGTAACACTGGGTTATCTTTCCCCAATAGAAAAGCCCTAAACTATATATGGTAACAGCTGTAAAGGACAGTATCCAGAGGGCGTTATGGTAGAATTAATATTATGGTAACGTTAAAGATATGCACACATCCCAAAGGGAACTTATTGTTTGGTATTAATATAATTGTGTGGTATTAATTTTAATACCACAAGCAGATAGAAATAATATTTTTTTGTTTATTGTTGGGGATCCACTGAGGGTACAAAGAACCAGGTTACACTGCTTGCATTTTTAATACTCTTTTATAGATAAACAGGTCGGACACTAACAGTTTGGATGGATACATTTTGCTCTATGTATTTGAAAGTAAGTCTCATTTTCTGTTTGTAGCGGACATCTGTCATTGCTGTTACCATTCATGTACTCCTCTGTTAACTGGTGGGAGGAGACATTCCTTCTTACTCCATTTTTGTGTGTACGGACTTCTTCAGAGTTAACACTTCTCGCTCCCCTGTTCCTTATATCATCCTTTCCCCTTCTCCTCAAGGGAGGAAGAGTGATTATCTGATGGGTGAACTTGGGTGTAGTGGCTGAGCATGTTAAACCCAGCCTCCGTCTGTTTTCTCTATACCTACAGTTTGCAGAGAGCATTCTGTGCTTTCCCAAGCCAGCAGATCTGACAGGGGCAGGCTCCTGTGGGAGGCTGCAGGTCTGTGATGGGGCCGGATCATCCAATTTAGAAATGGTGGCTGAAAATTAAAAATAAAGTCGGAAAATCTTGCGCTTGTGGGAAGACATTTTGTGACTTTGCAGTTCTGCTGAGTTTTGAGAAAAAGAAACATTCCAAAAGCTTAACATGGCTTAAAAAAATGAATGACATTTATTCAGTTCTAAATATTATTATTATTATTTTTTAAAAGAGCAAATATCCTACCTAGAACTGGGGTCACAATCCAAGTGTCTAGCAAACGCCTGATCTAATCAAAGACGTGGAAGGGAACACCTCGTACTACGCTACTGAAGATTGTTAAGAATGTGGGCCCAGTGATTTAAGGTCTAAATATTTTTAAAGAGAACTGAAAATCTGGCTTTTCACGTCAAATCTTCTAGTTTGTAATTGTGGGCTTTCATTGAAGAAAAAAAGTCCAAAAACAAAACCAAAAATTTTGTGTGGGTTGATCGTGCCCGAGTGTTTGATTTGGCCCCTGGGCTGCTAGGTTTGCAACCTTTGTCTGGAGTACCAGGGAACCAGTCAGGCTGGCTAATGTCTCCTCTTACTCATTAGGAGGCAAAATAACTTTTACACAAATGATGAGCTTCAAAGGGAGGACAAATAAGAGCTGCACAAAGTAGTTGCCAAGGTAACATCTTGCTGATCAGAAAGGGAGGACAATTGGGTTTTATGTAGACGCAGTGGGAGAATGAAACATAATCTTTCTCTGTCTTCTTTCTGTTTAATATCAATGTGGAAATGGATGTGGACACAGTGCTGCTGCCTGAGATTAGCAGGAAGCAATTCCTTTCCCATTTTGAGAGACCCCAGTGAGACCTGATCAACTAACAATATACGGAAGTCACACCATTAAATCTTCCGATTTGCTAGCAGCAAATCAATGAACTCCGATAGCTGCTGCCCTAAGCTAGCATCCAGGGAACCGTGGACAAGCTATTTGACACCTGAATTTTAGTGATGGGAAGTTAAATTTTTGGGGGGTGGACTGGGAATGGGGATGGCTGGGGGGTAGATTATATTAAACATTGAGAAAAGACAGTTGAGGTTTGTGAAAAGAGAGTTGCTTGTTTTAAATTGTATCTTTACTTAAATTTATTGTAGAACCATTGGTAATTAGTGTTTAGTTATATGTTTCTACCAGCCAGTTAATAAAAAAGACTTTCTATTTTAATTTCACTTAATTGAAGCTGAACTCTATTTTTTATTATAAAAAGGGACATTGTTCTAGGGCCTTCCAAACATAGGCATTCTCTTTTTTCTGACCTAGATCATACCTTGATATGTTTTTAGCACAAGGGAGATAGAAATTTCACAACACCCAGAAACAGAGACTTGCCCAAGGAGTTTTGCTTTCCCTTTCATCCCTATTAAATATCCAGATATAATCTATACTGCCTTGCCTGGACCTGATGCCCGAAGGGCTTCTTTGATTATAAAGAAGAGCTCCGGGTTTACTTTGTAATGGCAGCCAATAAGACTTGGTCGTAACACGGTCAAGTCTCTTTGCTTAATGGCCATCTTGGATGTCTTTTCAGAGGGATCAACTTCGAGCCTTTTTATCACTGTGTAGAATCTTGCACGTTTGTTGTTATTATGGTATATTATACCTTGTTTAGTTAGTATGATGATGTTGCAGTAAATGTCCTAACAACCCGGTTTTGTTTGCATGTACAGTATTTTGGAAGGGTAAATTCCTTCAAATGAAATTAAAGGGTTAAAGTATGTATGGATTTAAAATTTCAATAGTTATTAGTTAATTTACCTACCATGGGATTGTAGCAATTGATATTCTCACTGATAATTCATGAAAACTATTGATTTCCTTTCTACTTTCTTATGCGTTATAAAATCTCCAATCCATTTGTTTTTCTTTCATTTTAAGAGACTAGGAGCACCCTTCCATGTGTTTTTAAGGACACTTGATTTTTTTTTTTTTTTAATGAAATGTCTCTTCATATACATCACTTTAAAAAAAATTGTTGGCATTTTTTGATTTACTGGAAAAGATCTTTATGTGTTCAGCAATTCAGATGTTTGTTTTTTAAACCAACTTTTGAAGGTTGGTTTAAAAACATAAATGACTGGCTTATATCCTAAGTAGTCTGAACTCTCAGCCTAACACACTGGGTAAGGTCCAGTTACTGGGGACCTAAGGCTATTTGCCCAGTGAAAGTTGCATGAATCTCAGACACAACAGATAGTCCAGAAAGAGCTAGCTGAAGGATAAATTCCTTCAGTGTGAAATCGAAAGGTTAAAGACAATTAATTGAGTACTTAGTGCAATCTCATGTGCACAGGTAATGGTAATTGGAGGTGGTGGGTGGGTGGGGACCCACAGGGTTGGGTCCGAGGTGGGATTAGCAAGAGTGACATCTGTTTAGGCATTTGAGGGCTAGAGCTCTCATGACAGGGTTTATTTCCATTCTTGTTCAAGGCCGCCATTTTGCTTCTTTGCCTCTTGCGTGTACACAGATCACACTTGATTTCCTGTAGACACCCGTTGCTGCCTCTGCCTTTCCAGGCTAGCGCTTTGCTTGCTCCCACAAGAACACTTGTTCAGGCCAGTATCAGATTATCCTGGGGAGAAGGGGCAGATTTTCTTCTCAATATCCTGTGTATTCCCTGCATAGCATTTCCTATCATTTTGGGCACCAACTTGGCCTAAAGCTCTCCATTAAAACAAAGGATGAAGCCGCCATCAGAGTTAACCCAATTTTTCTCCTTTGGTATTTATCAAAATCAACACTTAAAAACCTTGAAATTTACTTAAGTAACAATGAAAATCATTCCCATTAACTCCTTCCTGGAGATGATTCTTTCTTCTCCAATAGGCCCCCTTTTTTCAGCCTGGAAAGCACCCCAAATCCTCCAATGTGGATGTCACTTGATTCTAGCTCATTGATGTTTGTATGATCCCTTGGTGGGGACTCACTTAAAAGCGAGAATTGTTACTGTGTTTACTGACATTTTTACACGATGTTTTGAGCTCTATGAATAATTGTAATATTTACCAGAAAAAGGAAATCAAAGTAAGGAAAAGTACCTAAGATTATTCATATCTCAACATTACAAGCCTTAATTTCCTGCCTGAAGCATGGCGAATTACTCATTTTTAAAATCATCTCTAGCTACCAAGAGTACATGGTGATGTATGTGGATGTTTTGTAGATTACCAAAAAAAAAAAAATCAACGAATATCACACATCATCAAAATAGCGGGGACGATTATAAAATAATGAGATGAGCTAAAGACATCATCTGTCAGATATCCGAATTGAAAGAGGAAAATGAAGACCAGAGAGAGAGAAGTGAGTTGCTTGGGTTTTGTGGGCACCAAACCACACAGCCAGTATCTGCCCGCCATGTGTAAGACTTGGTGTTCTGACCCCGCACGGCTTCTTTTCCCTTTACTGCAGGCTTAGCCAGGCCAGGCTGTGGCTTTGCAGGAGCAGAGGACTGTGGTCTGGGCTGTAGGGATACAGTCTCTGATTTTATCCCAACTGTACCCATTCTGGGGGAGGACTGTGACAGATATTGGTGTTCTCCGTGGCTATGTTTCTAGGTTGGCCATCCAAGGCAGAGAGGGAAGCCTTTGTAATGTGAATAAACAGCAAAAGATTTACTTGATAAAGACAAAGTTTGTTCCTGGTGAAAAGTGCAATCATCAGAGTTAGTCCTTAAGTGCTATCAGGATAAGCATGCATTTCCACAGGTTACATGCTCTTGTAAGTAGGAGGGATAAGGCACTGGTAGAAAAATAAACATACAAGTCTTTATATTCCCCCTCCCTTGCATCTGGCTGCAAAGACACAGGTGCATTTTTTTTATTACTCTGAGTCAGTATTTTTCAAACTTTTTTCTCACGGCACCCTTGAACCTATAATTAAACCTCCAAGGCACACTTAATGTCTTAAATTATGTTGATGAAAAAAAAGGAGTTAAAAAGACAATGTACTTACTGTGCTTTGAAGGTCTTTCAAAAATAATGTAATTAGTGATCTCTAAAAATTTTGGCAGCCCACCCAAGATCCTCTCATGGCACACCAGTGTGCTGTGGCACCCCAGTTGTAAATTCACTGCTCTAAGTCACGGCTGGTAGGATGGAAAGAGTTTCTCAGATTGCATCATTGTCATTTTCCAAAGCTCAGGTCAAATACCCTGTGTATAATCAGGGTCCGCCTGCCAGGTAGAATTAGCACCATGTATACCCATGTACAAGTCATTTGTTTATGTTAATTCACATAAACCTCCCCACTCTTCAGAGAATTTGATATATCTCACCCACGTACCTGCAGAGGGACAGAATACCTATTCTTGTGTGATTGCTAGAGGACAACTATAAATTTGGCTCAAAAGTTTCTGGCAGCTAAAAAAAAGGAAACACGATGAATTGTAAAATTTTAGTGTAACTGTATGATAAAAACAAATGAACTGTTCTGAAGAGCTCTTCCTGAATCTGAGATCTGAGAGGAACTTCTCTGTGGGGTCCTTAGCATATGAGCCCAGTGTGATGTGGGAAAGACACTGTCACATTCCTACACTGGGTACACAGGTAATTTCATTCAGTAGACAGATGCTAAGACACCAAAAGGGAGTGGTGCCTGTGGAGTAGGGCGCCAGCTTTATATACTGGAGGTGGGGGGTTCAAACCCTGCCCTGGCCAAAAACTGCAACAGCAACGACAATAATAAAACAAAACAATTCCCCCCCCTCAAAAAAATCCCCTGCCCAAAACATCAAAGGGTAGCTGAGTAAAAACAGCACCACTGAGGTGAGAAAACAAGGCTGTGGATTATGTTGTTTTAGTTCTTCAGAGACTTTTAAAAAACTGAATTATGCATCTGTGTACATGAAGAATAAATTGTAGGATATCTAAAATAATGGATGTCTTTAGAATCTCCATAAATTATTTACTGTAAGTGTGTTTGATAAGGATTATATGGCTGAGAGTTCAAGGTTGCATGTTTTTTTCTCCCCAGCAAGAACCATGAGTACAGATAACTTGCAGCCAATTAAGGACAGATCTATATGGTCTGTCAATCAATCTGTCAGAAGGCCCCTGAATTGTGGCACTTATCACTTGGTATTTTAGACGTCTGTGTCCCCGGCATAACTGCATCCTCTTCAAGGGCAGGAACTGTTTCTTTTCCATCTTCTTAGCATCCACCGTAATGTCTAAAGCCTCACATCTGTATAATAGACTTTGCTGAATTGAATCAATTTAAAGGCTTCCTTTTATCAGTGGTGCTACTTGGCAAAGATAAGAGCCCTGAGGAGACAAGAGTGGGGAGTATAGGCTAGCTCAGCTTTGAAGGAAGTATTTATGTATTAAAAGGCAAAGAGACAAGAAAGCATGAGACCAGGACGCACAGTCAGAGAAAGCAAGTCCGTGGGGTGCTGCAGGGTTGGTGAGTGGAGTCTCACATGCACAGCTGACAACAGTTGGTGCATCAGCTGTGTAATGGGAGCAGCACAGAGAGGGGTACTAAAAAAAAGCAGTCTGGGTACAGAAGTCCAGTCCAGAACTGGCCAGAAACAACCCTTTCCTATTGTGTCAGCTACTGTTGGCTGTTCATCCCTTCTCCACTCTTACTTCCTCTCCTCTGAACTGCAAGCTGCTGGAGATACTTCTATCTTCCTGGGTTGTGGGGCCTCAGTTCATGTTTGCCAATGGGAGTACTCATGGGGGACTGGAAGGTGGTAGGAAGGGAAGGCCATTCATCTGGCTGTGACAGCAACAGCAGCCAGGGATGCCATGGGTAACTGGGGCTCCAGTGTCATTGGTGGGAGTTTGGACTTTGGGGTTCCTGCTAAGTAGCTGTGGTCAGTGGCCTCCACTGACCCTCACTTCTTGGTATTTATGGCCTGTGTAATTACCTCCCTGTAACTAACTTGTTGATAACAAATAGAATATTGCTGCTTGATGAGGTCACAAGTGAGTGTGACTTCTGTCTCAGTTCCAGACTCTCTCTTTTGCCTTGTGTGCTTTGATGAAATAAGCTGCCAAGTTTCTGAGACCCACACAGCAAAGAACTAAAGGCAGACTCTGTCCAACAGCTGGTGAACCGAGGTCCAACAGCCTACAAGGAGCTGAGTCTTGCTAACAACTCCACAAGCCTGAAAGTGTATCCTTCCCCGTTTGAGCCTTCGGATGAGTGTTACTAAACTGACACATTGATTGCAGCCTATGAGAGACCCTGAAGCAGAGGAAAGACCCAGTTAGTTTAACTTAGCTCAGTTAAGCCAGGCTCAGATTTCTGACCCACCAAAGCTGTGAGACAGTAAACGTGTGTTGTTTGAAGTTGGTTTTGAGATAATTGGTAGCACCATAGTGATAGATAACTAGGCTGGCAGAGCTCTCAGTTCCAGCAGCAGTTGCAAATTTGTGCTCATGGACTGTGGTCAGCTCCATATTCCCCCTTTGCTTTTCCAGCTGTGGAAGCGTCCTGCAGGTACTGATCTGTAGGTAATGCCACCTTGCCTTAGCCAGTGTTTTCAATACCTTAGTTACCATTTTCCTCTACTAAATCCCCTCTGTTTGAAATAGCTGAACAGTGACTGGTATATTCACATAACTATTATTCCTTTTAAGGAGAGAGAGGGAACATCACAATGTTCTAAATGTAGTTATGTCCTTTTAGATGTATTAGATGTTTCAAAAAATGAGATACAACTTTTGAATTTTTTTAAGTGAATAACGGTTTGCCTCTCTGCCTGTCTTGATTTTTGAGGGTGAGTCATCCTGAAAAGGTGGCATCACCTGTACCTTTTTCCTTGGGTGTAATCAGGGATATATCCTTGTCCTTACGGGCAGCAAAGGCAATGCATAAAGATTCTGGAGATCACACAGAGGTTTCATCTCCATTTTCATGTGGGAGTCCAAGGGATTACGCCTCCCACATGCGCCCTGGAAGTAGAATGAAATGTCATGGTGTGTGGATGAGGGCAGACTTCTAATTCAGTGGGTGGACAACCACATTGACTGCGGAATTAGAAAGAAACCTACCTATCAGGCCAGAGCAGCCCTTGAGGAGGTTGCAAACTCACAACTGCACAGCAAACCCCAAGTCAGAGGCAGCAAAAGCTGTAGCCTGAGAACAAAGGAGCAGAAGAAAGACTAGTCAAAGAGGCCGTATCTGCCCACCCATGGAAAACCCAGACAGGAAAATGAGTTCTGTTTCTCCCACTGGAAGCCTTAGCAGGGGGAGCCATTCAGGAGAACCGTGGGGGCAGAAAATTAGATAGTTTATCTGAAACAAGAAAAATGAACTAATGTGTGCCTTTGATGGATGGCTGGAAGTGAGGACCAGGGCAAAACCCCAACGTCTACTTGGCATCAGATGAATGCCTTTTATCCAGAGTTCCCAGAGCAGTTTGAGTCCATTAATTGACTTGTGAGACAGTTAAATTATTACTCATTCGTTTTTATGTGGCACTTTATTCTAAAATTTGGTAAGTATTTTACAACTGGACTGTATTGGTTATTCCCCAAACAACCAGAGAGATGCAGTGTGGCCATTGCTAATTGACACGTGGAAACTGACCCTCAGAGAAGTAGAGAAACAGAGAATCAGGGGAGGGGAAGAGATCAGAAGGGGCCGTATCCACACCGAGTGAGGAATGGGGAGCTCTGGGTGGAGACAACTCAGTCCTTTCTATGGCTAGTTCTTGGCACCGCAGTGGGCAGAATGATGCCCCCTCAAAGACGTCCATGTCCTAACCCTGAATTTGTGCCTATGATATCTAACACGATGCAAAGGACTTTGCTGATGTGATTAAGTTAAGGATCTTGAGATGGGGAGATTATCCTGGGTCACCTGGATGGGCCCAGTGTAATCACAAAGATTTTCACAAGGGAAAGAGGGAGATGGGAGAGTCAGGGGAGGACTTGTGAGGACAGAAGCCCAGGCTGGAAAGATGCAGGCCTCTGAGCCAAGGACCACAGGTGGCCTCTAGGAGCCAGAAAGGGCAAGGGAACATCTTTCCCCTAGAGCCTCCTGACGACCTTCAGAATTCTGATCTCTGGAACGATAAGATAATACCTTCATGTTGTTGTGTGTGGTAGTTTGTTCCAGCAGTTATAGGAAACCATCGCAGCATCTTCGAGAAGTGGCAGGCTGCATGGCTACCTGATACTTATACAAACTTGAAATGCTATTTTCTGAGTTATTTGGCTAATGCAATTATACAGAGTTTTTTCCTTGCAAGAACTACTTGGATTTGTACTAATGACAATTAGAGATTTAATGATTCGAAAGAAAAATAATAAAGGCAGTGACAACAGAGTGATGGGTAATAGTGAGTGAGGGTTTTGAGCGCCGGGTACTGGGTTGGGGTCTGCATGTACCTTTCCTATCTTTTTATAACATTTCTAGGGGGTGATAATTATCCTCACTTTACAGAGAAGACCGAGTCTGAGAGAGCCAGGTGCAGGTGGTGGTAGATCGGGCATTTGCACACAAGCATAGTTGGTCTTCAGCACCAGTTGAATGGTTCTGCTAGAGACTCAATTCGCTGAAGGGGAGTAACCAGTGCCCTGTGAAGGCAGGTGTGCGCAGGCTGTGTTGCAAAGCAGACTGCAGGCATCCCTGTGGCAGTGGGGAGGTAGGTTGATCTGCTTCAGCAGAGGGAAGGTGAGAGACACCTCTTTTCCTTCTTTCCTCTTTTGCCACTCTAGCCAGCCACTTTTTTCATTTTTCCTTGAGACAGAGTCTCACTCAGTCACCCCTGTGCCGTATCATTACAACTCACAGTAACCTCAAACTCCTGGACTCAAATGATCCTTCTGCCTCAGGCTCCTGAGCAGCTGGGACTGCAGGCACCTGCCACAATGCCTGGACAGTTATCCTGTTTTTAGTGGACATGGGTCTCACTCTTGTGCAGGCTGATCTTGAACTCCTAAACTTGGGTGATCTACCTGCCTCAGCCTTCCACAGTGCTAGGATTACAGGTGTGAGCCACCACGCCAGGCCTCTAGCCAGCCACTTTATAAAGTTCCCATGGTTGGAGAGGCAGCCCCTTTCCTCTGTGTCTTTTAGCCAAGCATGACAGTGCTCTTGAAAGAAAGGCATTTCACATGGTGCGGTGACCGTCCTTCCCACCAGAAACACGTACAAGGGTGTAGAGGCTGTGGGGCCACTTGTGCTCATGTGAACCAGGAGGAGCTTGAGCGAGTGGGTCAGGAGGACTTGAGATGTGAAGACCAAAGTCTTGATGGGATGCTGCTGGAACTCATGTATCCAAGACTGGCATCTGTTAGAACTGAAATAATTCCGAATATCCTAGGTGCTATTAGAAGATGGAATAGTCCCTACTTCATAGGGTGGTTGTGAGGATTGGGTGAACTAATGTAAAGTGCGTTGAATACGTGACAGTGTGGCTGTTATCCCACGGCTCCCAGCCCCTCCTCCTGCCATCACCTCCCCTGCCATGATTACTGCTGCACCATCCTTGGGATCACCTAGCACAGTAACTCTCACGCTGTCACCATCACCACATTGTTTCAACTACTGCCATTACTGCTGCTGTGGCTGCTGCTGAACTGTTGCTGTCACACCATGACTATTGTCATGTGCAGGCAGAGCCATTGCTTCCAGTATAATAAATACGCCACACAGACTTGTGTACCTTCAAAAAGCCTGGCTGGAGCCAGTCCTCAGGCCACCCTAGGTCTGCCTGGCTATAGTTCTTCACCTTTTCTTTGGGTTGTTGACATCCTTTTGCTGCTGTTCAGGTTCGGACAAAGTGGCTGTCATTGCCCTGAGCTCTCCGGGGTGGCAACTCTCCTTGCTTCACTAATCCTTGTCAGTGACAAATGCTCTTCAAATCCGTTCCCCAATGGCCCTTTGAAGTGGACAAACAGTTCCACAGCCATGAAATATCATGTTTTAAATAGAAGGCACTCTGTCAAATGTCACCAGCAGCTCAGCCCGGGGGCTGCTAATCTCAGGCTGATTCAGATTGTTTGGAGATAATAATAACTAACCTTTATCGCACGCTTATCATGTCTTATGCAGGGCAGTTCTAAACGCTTGACGCGGATTGACTTAGTTGACCTTCCACGAAACTCTGTGCCACGGTCACTGCTCTGAAACACATTTTATAAGCAAGAAAACCTAGACTCAGAGAAGTCAATTTTTGTTCAGGTTAACACAGCAAGTGGAAGGGCTGGGATTTGAACTTAGTCGATCTAACTCCAGAGAAGGTGCAGCTGGCCCCTGTAAACCAATATGCTGGCTTCGCTGTCCATAGTATTTTAGTCCAAGAGGATCAAAGCCTAGCAAGAGCAGCTGCTCATTGGAACTGTTGCATAAGGACTAGGCCAGTGAATGAATGAATGAAGAGTGAATGGAAGGACTAGAGCGACCTAGCATGTCATTTTTAGTGCAGAAAGGAGCAGGCACCACAAGTGTTCTAAGCCAAGAGCAGATTGGAAAGGGAGTCAAGGAGGCTGAGAAGATACTGATGAAGAAGAAAGTGTGAAGCTTTGTTTGCTGGAGATCCAGGGAATTTGCCCCTAGGTTTTCAGGCTCCATGGAATTTTCTGGGTCTGCTGGTGGCTGGGGAAGTGGAAGGCAGTTGAGTGGTGGGAGGTGGGAGGACCTGTAGACAGTGTGACCTTGCCCTGTACCTTCCTGGTGTCACTCCTGATTTTGTTCCAGCCTCTGCAAGTCAGCATCTTTCTCTAATCCAGAGTGATTTGTTTGCTGCTTTTAGGTATTAAACAGACTGATTTCACACACTGAGATCGAAGAAACAATAAAAAAATCTCCCAATAAAAAAATGCCCTGGTTCAGATGGCTTCACACCAGAATTCTATCAAAGCTTCAAAGAAAAGCTTATACCCATACTGCAGAAATTATTCCAAAAAATTTGAGAAGGAAGAAGTCTTCCCCCAACACATTCTACCAAGTGAACCTCACCCTGATACCTAAATCAGGAAAAGACCCAACTGAAAAGAACTTTGGACCAATCTCACTGATGAATATAGAAGCAAAAATTCTCAACAAAATCCTAGACAATAGATTATAGCTGTACATTAAAAAAAATTATTCATCATGATCAAGTAGGTTTCATCCCAGGGATGCAAGGCTGGTTTCACATGCACAAGTCCATAAACATAATTCACCATATCAACAGAAGCAAAAACAAAGACCATATGATCCTCTCAGTAGATGGAGAAAAAGCAGTAGCTGCCTCATGGTCCCTTGGGGGAATTCCTCTGTTTGGGTTTTTCATGTTGCCTGAATACTTTTTTATTGGTTCTTCCTCATGTGTTCTTTCTTCTTGTTCATCTCCTTGTTCTCCTTTTTCCTTCTCACTGTCTCTTTTATTTCAAACAGAAGTCCTTGCTCTTGATGACAGTATGTTGTAGTATTTCCCCAGGATACCAGGTGGCACTGTGGTTTTTTATGACATAGTATAGCCAGCAACATCTATGGTCCTTATTCCAAAATTAGTTGCCTTTGGTGATTGCCTGATTTTTCCCTCAGCATTCAGACCCTGCCAGGTTGGGATCTTAAAGATCACAAGAATCCTTTGGGGACAGGTCTCACAGTGCTCCTTGACTCCAGTTCCTGTGGAGTGTGGGAGTACCTCAGCCTGTTCCAAGAGTGAAGTTCTGATCCTGGCAGGTGGAATTAAGATGGCCATGCTTTAGGCCCCTGCTAAGACCTTCTCACAGTGGTAGCCTGCTGGCTATGGAGACCTTCTCAGTATGGCTGCCTCACCAGCCACCAAACCTATGGCTAATCCACTCCAACTAGTCTTCAAATCTGGTTGCTATATGTTCAATTCCACCCACTCTTCCAAGCTTTCTACTTGATGCATGGCTTCCCCCAACAACCAAAGACTCTGGAAAGGCTTCCTCCCATCCCAGGCCTCTCTAGGGGGCCAGATGATCCCAGCTCATCACAATGATTTGCCTAATTCATCAGATTTTCACCACTCTGGATCATACCTTGTATCCAGCTTACTACCTCCTCGCTGTGCTCCCTGAGCTATGACTTTGTGTAAGGTCCCCACTTTAGATTGGGGTTCCCTCTTTCCCCCCAGTCATTCTAGGAGAGTTTAGCTGAACAATCCTCCTGGTCCACCGTCTTGCTCCATCCCTCACACCCCGTCTTTAATTTTTTTAATTTTTTAGATACAGGGTCTTGCTGTGTTTGTCCACTTTAGACTTGAATTCCTGGACTCAAGTGATCCTCTTGCCTCAGCTTCTCTAGTAGCTGGGACTACATGCACTTGTTACCATGTTGTAGCTTGGAAGTAGATCTTAAATGTTCTCACTATAAAAAAATGATGAGTGTGTGAGGTGATGGATATAGCAATTACCTTGATTCAGTCATTCCACAGTATATACATATATCAAAATATTACATTGTGTACCTTGAATATATATAGTTTTTATCTGTCAGTTGCATCTTAATAAAGCTGGGGGAGGGGAAATAGAGAGTGAAAAAGAGTTAAAATTTTTTTAAAAAGTAAAAGAAAGGTTGGCTTAAGCCAGGGCACACATTGTCTTTCATAGCGGTGACTACAACAAAGATCTAATTAGCTAATTAATGTGCACCATATTCCCTTGATATAAGGTCAGATGACTTTCATCTTTAACACGGACAAATGAAGGTAATTTATATTTTCCTTCATTTAATATTTAAAAACCTTTTTATGAGAGGAAGCGGCCCCAAAGAATTCTATTTGTGCTCATATTAATGTCACTTAATTAAAAACATTTTTCAGCCTTGTAACAAATAGACCAATTACCTTAGCTGTAATATATGTTCTTCTTGCAGCAAAATTTTGTCTCTTTACATAGTCAATAAATGTGAGCTTTATAAGATCGTAATAAATTATTTAGAGGATATTTACTTTTAATTATTATTTTCTCAATAAATTTTAAAATCTAATATCAAAGAAACTAAGGCGACTTAGCTACATACAAACATCTCACTCTGGGCTCATCTTGGCTTTTTGGAAGTGACTATGTTACTTTATTAAAAATTTCTTTTGCCTTTAATAAGGCAGAAAGGTAGAGACAATTATGTCATTTAGTTCCTCATTCTGTCCTGCCTGGCATGTAACTTCTTCGTAATTGTAATTTCACATAGTTCCTCCTGAACAGAAAATATCAAATCTCCTTTCCAAATCGTCACTCTAATTATCACTCCTATCTGACATGGAACAGTGATTAAAGTAACTCATCTCTAGAAGCAGTCTGATGTATAACAATAAAACTTCTTGTCAAATTCCAGCGCCATCTGGGTGGTTTAGCTATACACAGAGCCTGGGATTGATTTTTTCTAACTTAGATAATAGAGCACTACTTATCTTTGGGTTTTCTCTCGCTCAAAGGAAAAAAAAAAGAGACTGTTTTTATTCTTGCTCTCATCAAACACTTCTACTCATAAGTGACCATTTGGTAGAAGTCACATATGTTGAGCAGTGTCCTAATCCAGCTGAGTTATCTAGTTCTAACACCCATATTTGCTGCTTCTATGGCCTATAATTTAGCCTGATCCCAAGAGTTCCCCCAATTCTCTCCTCTCCTCTATTTCTCTCTTCCTTGATCACATCATTTGATTCTTGTGAAATTTACTTGAATTAGCACAGAAAATGGAACTCAAGGGTTCAGTGTTAAGCCCTTTTCTTCCTCTGTAGAACCCACAGCAGAGAAACATGTAGCTCCAGGAATCTCTTTCTTTTATTTATGACCCCACTAAAAGAGCTGCTGTTATTTTTCCATTTACAGATGTTGATATTGTGACAGAGAGAACCGGGAGACTCGCCTCAGGTAATATAATCAATCAGGGTTGCTGTCAAGAGGAACAAACCATAAAAATAAAAGTTGGTTAAATAAATAAATTCATTGCCCCAAACATAGTATTCGCTGAAAATACTAGTATAAAAGAACTTAAGCAGGGTGTAAGAATGAGGTTGCTGGCACCTTGATGGGAGTTTTGGAGTTGCTTCTGATCTTGTGAAGCCATGATAATGGAGGAAGTCCATATTCCTATTCCCATTATTCCACTTTTCCTATAAAATGTCTCTAGATTCCGCTGTCAGACAGTTGGTCTAAGCCACTATGGCAATTCTTACTTTGTTTTGTTTCCCAACACCCCCCCCCTCTTTAGGCATTTTACCTATTGGAGCATTCATTTGAGACAAACAGCTTATGTGCTCTTTCTAGCCAAGCAGAAAGCAGAATGAATGAGAAAACCAGCTAAGAAAATCTGTCCTCCTGATTTCCCACATGCCACGGGCTGGAGAGTCACTGTTCCCCTGACAGAAGCCTTCTGCAGGCGCCACCAATACTTGTCAACTGCCTGGCTTGTTGTGGGGGTGGTGGTAGCTGCTGTTAACGCTTCTTCAAAACAAAAACTGCAAATCAGTTTATTTAAAAAGCGTGTCCGTCCGAGTTCATCTGCCCAGCTGTTTTCCTGGTGGAATTAGATTAGCAGTGCAAGCGAAATCTTTTCTGAACCTCATCGAAATCCGAACTTGTCTTTTCAATGGCTTCATTCATTCATTTATTTTTATTTACTTACATTCTTATTTATATATTTTTCTTTTGTTGAGACAGAGTCTCACTATGTCATGCTCAGTAGAGTGCTATGGCATCACAGCTCACAGCAAGCTCAAATTCTTGGGCTTAAGGGATTCTTTTGCCTCAGCCTCCTGAGTAGCTGGGACTATAGGCACCCACCACAATGCCTGGCTATTTTTTGGTTGTAGTTGTCATTATTTAGCAGGTCCGGGCTGGGTTCGAACCCCACCACCTTGGATGTACATGGCTGGCGTGCTACTCACTGAGCTATGGGCACTGAGCCTCTTATTTATATATATTTTCTTACTTTTATGATGATTTTACTATGTACCAGGCGCTGTACAAAAAGCTTTACAGACAATATTTTATTTCATCTCAAGGTAGCCCTACAAATGGGAGTTACTTACCCGTATGTGGCAAAACCGGGTTTAAACAACTTGCAGAGGTCACCCGACTGGGTAGCATATGCAGGTCTGGCTGGTTCCAGGGCCTGTGTCCCAGGATGCTCCAGGCCCCCAGTTGGGGACTTTACTAAACCTATATGGTTCTTGCTGAGTCAACTTATTCTGTGGTTCTTGAAGATGGACCATTTGAAGGTGGGCTGTTGAAGAGCCATGGGCACTAACAGTTTTCATTCACTGAGGATTGGTGGCAATGACTCAGGCTGTCTGTGGTTTCATGAGCCCTGCTTGGCTTCAGTGAGTACTGATCTTGCCTTAGACCTTGTGGTTTATGTGTACATGGGTCTGTGGATACATGTATGTGTGTTCTCGGGCTGGAGAGTCAGCAATAATTACTGATGATCAGGGTCCCCCACCTCGTTGTTAGGAAGACTTCTTAGTCTTCCGTTACTTGAAGGTCAAATTGAAGATAGGACTTCTCCCATTGATTCCTTCTTTTTATTTCAGCGTAAAATCAGCAAAGATAAGTGGGACATTTTAGAAAAAAATGAAGTGTAGAACAATCAATGCCAGCCCCCCAAATGCTCAGAGACATGCACACGAAGAAAGTGTGTGACACACAAGGAGATGCATGTTCAGAGCACAAACTGATTACTTAAAAGAAAGTAGACTATTAGTGCTACTAGTGTCTGTCAGCATTGCTGGGACTGGGCCTTTAGTTCTGGATATGAGCCCCATGCTAGGCCCTCGGTGGCCTTGGTCAGGCTCCCCTTCACCTGTGCAGTCACTCTGCTTCCTGGAAAGTCTTTCTTTAAAAGACAGTC
>CAUYTI010074913.1:0-75676 GCA_963575145.1 Galago senegalensis | reverse complement strand
CCTGTGCCTGTTGTCTTGAGCAGTGCGTCTTGAGAACACGTTAAGTGAAAGAAGTGAAGTGAAAGTGTGTGATTTCACTAATGTGAGTATTCAGAGTGGGCGAGTCTGTGGAGGCAGGATATGGGCTGGTGGTTTCTGGGGGCTGGGGATGGACATGGCGAGTAGCTGAAGTTTCCTTTTGTGTTGAAGCAAATGTTTCAGAAGTGGGTAGATGGTGGTGATCACATAGCATTGCAAATGCAGTAAATGTCACTGAATTGTTCACTTTAAAATGGTTAATGCTATGTCAACTTGACTTTGAATTTAATAAGTTATTGAAAATGAAAACCCTGATCACTTTGAAATGATCACCAGTAAGACATCTACAGATACCCTTGTAAGTGCCCTGTTCTCAAAGCATTTCTTCATTAAGCTCCTTATCTAGAGGACGAGGGAGCCGTTGGTCCAGGAGAGGGAGGTGGTGCTTGACGTCCTTTTCAGTTTCACCCATTTACTGGACAAGACCCATCAGCCCTTTTCACGCAGGTGCTGCAGCGATTCTGCAAAGCTGCAACTTTCCCTTTTATCCATGATGCAGATTTTTGGGGTGCTGGAGTTGCCTTTGGTCTTTGAGTGGCTCAGTCTGAGCCAAGGGAACTGTTCCTTTCAGTTAATCATCAGGAAAGTAGAGATGTTCTCGTGCAAGGACAGCCATCTCTGTGCAGAAGTACTGGGCCATCTTTCAAGTCGTGTTTTGGTTTTGCACTGAAAGAAAAATACATATTCATGCTCGTGAAATAGTAGGTACTTAAAATTTGTCTCAGCTCCATCTTCCTATCTGAGCCTTCTGAGCCTTCCTCCTGAATTGTCTTTCTTTCTTTTTCTTTTCTTTTTCTGTTTTTGAGGCAGAGTTTTACTTTGTCACTCTCAGTAGAGTCCCGTGGCATCATAGCTCACAGCATCCTCAAACTCTTGGGCTCTAGCAGTTCTCTTCCCTCAGCCTCCCAAGTAGCTGGGACTATAGCATCCACTACAGCTCCTGACTATTTTTAGAGACGAGGTCTCACTCTGGCTCAGGCTGGTCTTGAACCTGTGCACTCATGCAATCCACCCTCCTTGGCCTCCCAGAGTGCTCGGATTACAGGTGTGAGCCACTGCACTCTACCCTTTTTTAAGAATTTCAAAATTGAGGCTGTACATACTATCTATTAGAAATAAAATCTACAGGTTTATTGGAAACGATGGCTGGCATATATTTACTTTTTATGTTATATATTAACTCAACATATAGTTCAAGAATGGAACTAAGTTTCTTTATGGCTGGACACCATCAGTGCTGTGAGGCTGGGGGCATAGAATGTCTGCAGAACCGACAGGGTAAGACTGGGGCTAGCTTTCGATGCTGTATTTTTCCACAAGTCTTCCAGTATAGAGTCCTAAACAGGCTTCAGGCCCTGTTTCCCTGTCCATGTTGAGATAAAGCCACACTGACAGGCCAGACTATTAGAGCGATGGAAAGCCTATTACATCATGCTGCGCCAGTGATCCAAGGATTATAGATGGGCGAGAGAGGACGCAAGAGTCCAGAGGGACTTGTCACCATCATCCATCACATCGTCTGGCAAGGCTGCTGCTGCTTCGTGGTGCCAGTTCAGTGACGCTTATTTCACAGGGCCATGGGACCAGGATCAGATCAAGCTCAGGGTCCTCAGAGTCCTGGCAGCCTGTCTCCAGATAAACCTGCCCTCAGTCTTTGTTCTGACCCCAGTCATGTTTTTTAGGCACCTGTGTGTTGATTTATTCTTTTATGTTACTCAACAAGCAAGTACTGAGCCAGCTGGTGCTGGGAGACAGGTGAATAAGCCTCTGATCTCTACTCTCAGGAGTCCTGCACAGCAGGAAGAGAGTCCTCTACAGGGTGGACAGACAGGCATCAGCAGGGAGCCCACAGCTCCATTGTCACAATGACATCAAGGAGGATGCTTTCCCCCTCATCTCCAGTTCTGAAACATAGCAGAGTCTTCTCAGTTAAGGAGGGACAAATCCTGAGAATGTATTATTTGTAGTTTCCTAGGATTAAGGACAAAAATACCTGCAAAAGAGGATAATAAAAAAATCAGGTAGACCTAGGGTCAGACTCCCATCACCTAAGATGAGTGATTTTGACCTTAACTAATCTACTCAACCCTCTGAGCCTCAATTCTGCACAATAATATATAATCTGTGTGATTAGATGCACAGCTTTCCTAACCTTCAGAGGAGAAAATACATCGCTCTTAACATGCCCTCCCTTTCCCCAAACACACCCTTTCACTTATTTTTCCCATGTTCTGGATTGCCTCGTTTTACCTCACCTTCTAGCATCTCCAGAGTTCACGTTTTGGAATTCACAGTTCTAGCCTGTTACAATTCAGTGCTCCTAAAACTTTCCCTAACTCTGGGCATCTTTCAGCACTCACACCCTGACGGGTCTCTTGCATTCCTAAGGTACTTCTCTAAGGTCGTGGGATTTAGATATCCTTAAAGGTAAGATTCCCGAGGACGGTGGAGTCAAGGCCAACTCATGCATCTATAGTGTCTCACAGTATCTCCCACACAATTGGTAAATTTTTCAATGACTGAACACATCACACCCATTCCCTTCATTTTGGCATTTTGAGATAGTGGTAATTGAGATTTGAGAGGGTGGATGACTCACCCAAGTTCACACAGCTGGTCTGTAGCAACACCGGATCCTGTGCTGAGAGTGCTGTGTGTGTGTGTGTGTGTGTGCAGCTGAGCACTCCCTCTGGGCTGCTGCTCTCCTGGCACTTCCCTGGGACCATGTTGAGCCTCCTAATGGGAGGAACTCTCCCTTTCTCCATTTCACAGTTGAGGAATCGGAGCCTTGGGGACACCAGAAAGTTGCCCCAAATCACAGGACTAGGGAGAGGGAGGACTCTAACCAGGTCTTTCTAGTTTTAGAGACTTTATTATTCCTGAACATTCCACTCTGTGAAGTGGTGAGTAGCGTGTTACAGTCAGAGTGATTCAGAAGAAGACAAGAGGCCAGGCCTGGTGGCTCACACCTACAATCCCGGGACTGTGGGAGGTTTAGGCAGGCAGATCACTTGAGGCTCAGTGTTCAAGACCAGCTTGCACAACATAGCAAGACCTGAGCTCTACATAAAAATAAGAAAATTATCCAGGCATGATGGTGTGCACCTGTAGTCCCAGATACTCAGAGGGCTGAGGCAGGAGCATCACTTGGGCCCAGAAGTTCAAGGCTATTGTGAGCTACGATAATGCCACTGCACTCCCGCCTGGATAACAGAGCAAGAAATTGTCTCTAAAAGAAAGAGTTAGGGAGGAAGCAGAGAGGGAGGAGACAGGAACTATATGAACCCTTCGGGAGAGAAGAGGCAAGTTGAGGATTTAAGTACAGTCTTTCAGGACAAGGTGATTCTAGGAGGGTTTATGCTAGAGTGAACCACTGAAATCTAGAGTTCAGGTTTAAAAGTCCCTATTTAATCACTAAGCCTCATCTGGGGATAATACATGATCTTTTAGAATACCACTGCATTCAAGAAAAGCAAGCAAGGAAATAAAAACAGTAACTCACAAAGTTCAAAATCTGAAGTAGATTCCCTGTTCCAGGGTCATTGTTAGTAAGAATGTTTCTATCAAAGTTTCCAAAATTACCGACTTCTCTTCATTGAGCTACATTCAGGCTATTTTAAGACAGCCTCCCTACTGCCTCCAAGACTGAAAACCATTCAGAAGCATGATTCATAGGCCACTAACTTGTGACACACGAGACGAGCTCCCGCTAGTTTATAATTCAATTTCAGCCTGAAATGAAGTTTAATAATACATAGAGTGGCCTCATTTTCCTCTTATTAAAGTGAAGGATATGACTTTAGGGATAAATTAGCTAATTGAATAGAAATATTTCAGATATAAGAAAAATAAAGGGTACAGATTGCCCTTGTGGAAGGAGAACAAACAAGAATGGAGCTGTCATGGAAAATGAGTTATCTTTCACCTTGAAGAAACTGGAGGAAAACTCAGAGAAACTGCTTATAGAAGAGACCCGATATTCCAGCCCCTAAGACCCTAAAGATAAACAAATCAAACCGTGGAAAAACTCTGCAGCCTTTCTCTGAAGGTGGGCAGTGGACAAGTCAGATGCTGGGAGTATGCACTTTTCCACCCCCCTCCCACAGTCAGGCTCACGTCCTAACGCGTATCCCTTCTGCCCTAGAATTCCTCATCTCCACCAGTGGCCCTGGTGCCCACAACCAGAAACCAAGACCATAATCTCTGCCTCACTCTTTCACCTTTCTGGTACCTTCCATGACCCTGTTACTGTCAGTCTCGTTGGTCCTACCACCTAAGCGATCTTGACTCTGTCCCTTCCCGTCCTCTTCCCCACATTGTCCTCGCCCCTTTCCACACCATCATATTCTGCTTGGCTCTTGTGGCCACTTTCTAATACATTCAATTTCCAGTTTCTCCTGTCTCTCTTCCACATTGCCATCTAACTGATCTTAAAGTACTAACCTGACCGTCTCACTTACCCTCTTCAAATTGTCCAGCAGTTGGCTCTCCATCATGCATGGGATAGAGTCCAGCCCCATAACTCTTCCTTCTTGCTGTTCCCTATCACACCATTGGTAAATTTCTTGCAAATGACTGAGGATGTTTTTCTCCCTCACACCAGGCTTTGCATATTTATCTTCTTTTTTTTTTTTTTTGACATTTGCACCAGAATATTTATTTATTTATTTTTCCTCACTGCTTTATCTTCTTCATTATGGATGTACCTTACTTGTACATCTGACATAATCCTGTTCATATTTCAAGACTTCTCTCAAATATCATGCCCCTTTTAGGACTCCTAGTATTATTTCAGTGTTGGAATTAGAGGAAGTGTCTACTTTCGCTAACTGTACTGAAAAACATTCATTGGGTCTCTCTTCTTTCTCTCATTTGTGATGCTACCTTCACCATTAACTAAGTTTCATACTTCCTTGGACTTGTTTCCATGGACTCCACTTTGTTGCCTTTATTCAATAATTCCTACTATGCAAGTAACAATTCTTATACCTTCCTGTTTTTATTATTAAAGTCACTTAATGACAATTATTTAGTTGTAGGGTGAGGCCCCTCATATCGCTCAGACTTTCTGAATCTTTTGATATATTCTCACAGTCTTACTTAAGAATGAGTGAGTTTAACTATGCCTACACCAACGTCTTTGGCTTTCATTAGGAATTAAGTTGAGGATGCAATTATTGGAGAAATGATCACAATTTTGCCAGTTAGTCTTTTCTCCCAGAAACGTGTTTTTCCTTTTAACTATTATCCTCAAGGTTTATCTATTTAGTGTTAAGATTTTCTTTTCCTTACTGGGAAAGTTGTCAGAGTTATTGTTATTGTTGTTTTTGTTAATTTAAATGGAATTTTAAAAAAGTTTTATCTTTTTAAACTGATTACATACAGGAAATGCTTTGCTTTGGGAGGATGTCTTTACTTTTAAATCCAGCCACAGTAGTGCCTGCTTTGCTTGGGTTGCTGTTTGTTCTGTTAACTTGCTTGGGAGAACTCAGTCAGACATGTCTTAGAGCCCACACATCTGTCTCTACACTTACTGTTGTCTGATCTGGAGCAAATTAACCTCTTGGTTCTTCGTTTACCTTGTCTGCTTACTGAATACATAATCTCAGCACCTACCTCGTAAGGTTATTGTGAAGATTCAGCTGGAAACCTAACAAAGTGTGAGCCGAAGTCTGATCCTCACGAGGGCTCAGTAAATGTTACCTCTATTTCTCGAGAGAGACAGTCATGTTTGCAAAAGCCAGAACTTTTATTTCGGATCCTAATTCCTCTGGCTGTAGTCTTTGAAAGGATAATATTAAATTACCGTAATGATACTGTGTGCCCTGGTCTTGTTCATGTCGTTAGTCAGATCTGCCTCCTGGCTTGCGAGTAAGATACTCTCTCATGTCGACAAAATAACCCTATATTTTTAGTTTACTTGATTTTTTTCAAGAATGGATGATGTGTTTATCAAATGTCTTAGAGAGACAAATGACTGATTACGGATTTTCAGCTTCTTCACCACTTCTGTGTTCTTTAACACACCCTTCAGTAATACTGAAATATGTTAATATATTTATGAAAGACTTTTGCATCCATCTTCTTAATGTCAATATTTGCCTTTTGTCACACCCAATTCTCCTCTTCTTGCAAATTATCTTCTTGTATCTCTATTCCTCTTTCACAGAGATCAGGTTCTCTTTCGCCTGTTGCCTTTTCTGTTTTTCTAAATTATTCTTCAGGCTTCTATAGCACTTAGCTTTGGAGGTATTCTCTTTAAGATTTCAGGATCATGTTCTCTTTCACTCGTATCACAATGTTCTTTTCATAGGCTCCGTATGATTATTTTCTCCTTTTAATTTATGTGTAAGCAGGGAGTATCTTCCTTGGCTAGCATTTGCCAACAGGCAGAGTTGTCTGGCTGGCCCATGGCCCTGCCCACTGCTGCCATAGTGGACACAGCCTTTCCCCAGGTGTACAGCCGGAAGCTTCATTTGCACGATTCCTGGCTCAGGTCCTCAGGTCTCTTAGGTGATTGCTTTGTGCAGTTCAGATGAATGGTGGTGGGAGCTTCCATGCCAGGCAGTTCAGCTTTCCATCAATCCACAGTGGTGGAGCACATGAAGGACCCCAAGGCCCTGCACATGAAGCCTCCCCCCAGATCTTCCTGTCTCCACCCCCAGTGCAATGCTCCGCTGTGGTGGTTACCTCCCCCCGACACACGTCTCTTCTCTGCCATGGCTTTTCCCTGCTTTGTCTTTTGTCTAAGGACAAAAAGATCGGAAGTGACAGAAAACAGTATCTGCTGATTTATAAAGCAGCACTCAAAAGCGGGAATGGGCCACCCACTTTACCTCGTCCTCTGCCAATGAAGAAGAGAGACAGATACTCCAAATAGTATCCTCGGGCTGCCATAACACAGCAGCACACACTGGGTGGCTTCAAACAACAGAAATATATCCTGCACTGGTTCCAGGGGCCAAAAGTCTTAAAGTGTAGGCAGGGACATGCTCCCTCTGAAGGCTGGAGGGAAGAATCCTCCCCTCCCACTTCCTAGGTGCCTGCCAGCTCCTTCTGTCCCTTCAGCCTCTGCCTCCGTCTTTACCTGGACGTGTTCCTGGTGTACATCTGTGTCTTCTTCCTCTTTTAAGGGCACTGGCCTTTGAATTTGGTGTCCCCCTTCCTCCAGTATGATCTCTTCTTAACCCTAACTAATTACTTTAGCAAAAACTATTTCCAAATAAGGTCATACTTTGAGGTTCTGAGTAGACCTGCTTTGGGAGGTGCTAGTCATCCCACTGCACCTGCTCGCCCCCCTTCAGGCTCACAGGGTGTCTTGTCCCCTCTTTCACAGGACAATGTCTGCAGAGGTCACCCATTTTTTTCCTCAGCCCAGCTCCTTTGACTTTATGTTAATAATAATTAACATGTATTTACTGTTTCATGTGCCAGATACTTTTCCAAGCACTTAACATGTGTGAATTCATCAAATATAGCATAAAAAATGTCTTCTCAATTCTGCCAATGATTGGCTTATAACTTTTGGTTTCCAGTGTGTTTATGAGTTAGGACATTTTGACTTTTTCCTATGCCCTTGATAGTATTTTAATGAGAAGCGGAGGGAGACTGGACAGGGGCTGCTGGACAGGTATAATTTGAACCTTTATCTGTCTCCTTAAGGACAGTTTATCCGATTCTGTGTGCTTACTTTTAAAATATATTAGTAACCAGAGGGCAATCTTATTTCTCAGCTTCCTAAATATTTAGTGCTGTCTCTTTGCTATCCTGCTGTGCCAGTGCAGTTGCTGTGGAGCACCCAGCAAACTCCCTGCCATCTTGCAGCTGTTCAGTGTAGATTACTGAATAAATAAGTAACTTTTATCTCCCCAGCTCATGGTCTTATTAAAGATAGACATAAGGTGACTGCAACACAATTTGTTCATAGTGAACCTTTGCTACTTCCCAGTAATCACCTGTCTTTTCTCCCTGCCTAACACCCATGCTTTTAATAAGCCATTCTTGGAATAAATCAATTCTAAGATTTATTTGGATATAGTTTTAAAAATTTACTTTTAATCCATTTTAAAAATGGAGACTACTAAGCTGACATACCACTTTCCTGACTCCAAATTTATCTAGTGGGTGGAGTGATGGATTTGACCTACACTAGCAAAGATGTTCAGTTGTAGATGCCTCTGGTCAGCTCTGGCCCCACTTTGAAAAGTGCCTGTCTGTCTGCGTGATCATTTTACAAGGAGGGAAGTGCAGAGAAATGACCAGCCCTATCTCAGTCAGTTACCCAAGCAGCAGGACTCAGCCTCTGGTACCCACCCTGCCTCTCTTCCTATAGCTTACTCTTTCCCAGGCCCTTCTCATGGTGATTCCCTGGGAGCATGCTGCCCCCAAACTCTGTTCTCCCCATAGAGATTGGAGTGAGAGGCGCCTTAAGAGGCTGGAGGCAACCCAGTCATGGGAAGCAAGAGAGAGAGAGAGACAACACAATGGGAGCTGGGAGATTTTTATGTTAAATGGAGACAGGCCTGCAGGTGCACAGCTATTCAAATAGACAAGCACCTCATGCGTGCAGTGCACAGCCACTGGGACAGCAGCAGGAAGATTGTGGGTGTGCAATGCTAGTTCCAGCAAGGCAGCAGCCACCCAAGGATCTGCACAGAGCTGTTCCTGTTGTGCCATTCAGCCTCCTACCACAGATGGGGGGAAGGGGACACAGATTTATTAACTTAGTTTTTAAATTTATTTGAACTTGATAACATTGTGGGGCCAGCATATTTATTCTTACAGTAACCCACTTATGTGAGGGGATCTGGCTTTCCTATTAAAAGTTGTGATATAAAGTTTCCTTTTCTTATACTGTAATTATATTCAGGTAGAAAAGAAAGTTTATTTAAAATAACACAAAAAGTAATGAAAAATATGAATTGTATCTTGACAAAGCAAGGATGGTGATGGTTATCTGACCAACTGACATTTGGAAAGGTCAGCCTTGGAAGGGTCCTTCCAAGATCAGTATTTCATGGTCCAGAGTTCTTTCTGAGACAGCTAAGACTCAAGCTCTCACAGACGAGAACTGTTCGTAAGACTTTGTGGTTAAAAAGATGTGGATTTGTCCTGACTTCACATGCTTCTTTAACCCAGCTTCATGGCTACAGAATCCTTATCATGTGGTTAGCAGTTCATGCTTACAGCTTGGGGGTCTGGGCAACTCCCCAAGTCACATAACCTCTCTGATCTACTGTTATGAAGAGGTGAACATCTATCATCTGTCTTCCAGGTGCTCGGCACTACTGTAATTCCTTTAATGACCAATATCCTGGCACAAAGCTGATTTTTTTCTCTCCCATTTGCCTCAAGGCTGAATCTACAGAGGAATGCTTAAGGTCATTAATTCAATTCAATTAAACAAGCATTTATGAGTGAGTACTTCGTGCCATCCACTGCGCTCTGGGGATGCTGCAGTGAACAAAACATCAGCCCTGTTGTTATGGAGCTTACAATCCTCTGGGGAGTCTTGGATCTGGAAAGAGTGTTTTGAAGATGAGATGATTAAGCCAAGAGAAATGAAATGATTCAGCCTAAATCACACACTGCAAGTGATAACCCCAGAACTAAGCCCCAGGTCTCCCAGTGTGATTGCTGTAACCTATTTCACTTCTACTTTCTAGTTTATTTCTTATCCTCAGAAAGACTAGTAGTTTCCTCTTGAATCAACCACAATCTCCAGGGGTTTGTGTAGTTCGAAAAGGAGCCAGTCTTGATTTTAATGTTCCTGTCAAGAAAACTGGTAAGTGTATTATATTATGTCCACACTTGTTGTAACTTCTCACCAACACATGGTGTCACTGTTGAACACAGGTTCTGCACGGTTCAGTGGCAGCTTGTTTCCTCTGCACCGAAGCTATTACTGGCCCAAATTCTTACACTTGCCGCCAACCTACCACAAACTTTCATATTTTTTAAGTTTAGATTTATATGCTCAGTCATTGATTGGTAAAGAACAATTCATTGGCTAGCTGGCTGAATCAGCCTCAGTTACACGAAATGAGGGATGCAGCCTTCTCCTACAAGGTCACTGACCAGGACTTCCCCAGCCTCTGAGTCATTTTCTGTCCTATCTTGATTTGCTTGAGTCATTTTCTGTCCTAGCTTGATTTGTTTCTATACAGAACACCCACAGATTCATTATGCATATTCTTCCAGCACCTCTCATCTCAAAATATAAGGGGGGGGTGCTGTCAAGGGTCTGCCTTTGTTAATCCAGGATATATTCCTTTATTCTCATCCCCCAGAACAATTTGGGTGTACATAACTAATCAACATCACTCATGAGGTTCTCCCCTAAATATCAGTCATTCTAAGGTTCCCTGCTTTATCTAGGAAGATTTTATTACCATTTGCATTAACTTCTAATTCATACTAACTCTTGCTGGATTATCTGATTTCTGTGCATATATTGGTATAATCCAGTTGTGTTATATCTACAATTACTGAATTGGGAAATAGATCTGTGGATTGGATAGGAAGATCCATTTGAGGTTCCAGGGTAGTACTGTCTCCTCCTTAAAAGTCATCATCTGGTCTCTGCAGTGCTGGGTTTAAGGACATTGATATCTTTCAAGGCTGAAGCCTAAAATGATCAGAAATCTGCAAGAAAAGTAGATTTTTTTTTCTTTTTTTGGCCAATGGCTTCTTACAAGGAAGAAGTAAAAAAGATTGTCAGTTCTTGAAGGAAGCTGTGAAAGCTTAATGCAAAGTCGGAGTGCTACCAGGATTGGAGGAGAAAAAAAAACAAAAACATAAACACTGAGAACAACCTCCAGGAACTAACAGAACATTCATTTGAGGGAAGGCGAGAGCTATTTTTCAAACACCCACGCTTGGGTTCAGTGAGAGTGGTAGAAAACACATAGACATCTGAATTTGAGAAGTAAGTGTTCCTGCAATGAACACTGATGGACTTGGCATTGGGTGAGTCACTTAACCTTACAAATTAGCTTCCTCATCTGTAAAACCAAGGTGAATGCCTGTTGTGCAGATGTCTCCGCAGACACTCAGGGAAGGGAGCTCAGCATGTTGCTTGATAATAAATGGTAACTTGCACTAGCTGGCATCAAGAAATACATTTTGCTCACAAATAAAAACTCTTCAATGAGGGGATGTTATGTAAAAAATGGACGGGATATTGTATTTTAAAAAGAGGAATTGTGAGGCTGATAATCCAAAAAACCATTACCACCCCCAGGTTACCAGAGCTGGTAAAGGAGGGGTCACCAAGCCCAAGCTACACAGGTGGGGGGGGGCAGCTACAGGCATTGTCAGTCCTGAAATAGGGTGAAGAGTGGGAAGGAAAGCCTTACCTGCTTCCCACCCTCCTCACTCCTGCTGTCATTTCCTGCTGAAGCCCCTGCCATGAGGGAAAACTGGTCATCTTACCAAGCTGGGTCTATTAAATGTCATGATTAAGGAGGAGCAGCCCAGCAACAGAATCTTCAGAATGTCTCAAAAAGGGGACGTTGGGAACATACTTGTAAGGTAGTAAGGCACTGGTATTAGTCAGAGGACCGTTTCAGGGAAGAAGCTAATGAACGCAGTCTGGACAGGGATGGGTCAGAATTTATGATCTAGGTGATGTGCTGGAACAGTCAGTAATCTTGCCTGAACTTAGGCGTTCACGTGAAGTTATTATAATGACATCAGTTTGTCTTAGCTTGGAACATATGGGTCTGATGAGCTGTTGTTTAAAACATTTTGAGCTTAATTTGTGTTGCGTGTCATGACTGGATCAGTTTATCCCTTTTGTGGGTCATTGTTCATTTTGCAAATTGGCTTCTGTTTTATTTCTCACTCCCATTAGCCAAACCCTATTAGAATCCAGACAACAAGGGAGCTCAGATGAGGTGGTCTGCAGGGATCAGCCGCCCAGGCACTGGTTAGAGCAGGAAAGGGAGAAACAGCCCTGAGCAACAGTTGCAGAACTGGCACTCCTGCAGCCTATATGCCTGCTTTCTCCCCTCCTTCCTTTTTCCTTCCTTCTCACCGCCCCCATCATCTGATTTCCCAGCCAGTGGTAATTCTTCCTTCCTTACCTGTGTGTCTCTCCTTCACATTCATTTTACACTTTGAGAATTATTGCTCTAGGCCTCTGTAAATGATCATTATTGAGGTGTAATTATGTTACTGAACATTTTTAAGTGCCAAGCACTATGTGACTTTTATACCCAGAATTCTTATCCTTTAAATCAGCCCTGTCTGCTAGAACTTTTTGCAACAATGGAAATGTTTTATAGTCTTCACTGTTCAATATGGTGCTGTGTGGGACACCACAGCATTTGTACTGTCACTGCTATGCATAAAAAATAGGATTTTTAAAGTTTATTTAATTTTAGTTACTGTACAACTTAAATAGCCCCCAATGGTTAGGGTTTCTGTATTGGACAATGTCTTTCTAAATAACCCTGTAGGGGCAGCTCTTAGTATGTACATTTTAGACATAGAAAACTGAGTCCTGGTGAGGTTAAGGCGTCCATAGTACCTGGCTGGGAATTGGTGGAACCAAGATAAGAACCCAGTTCTTACAAGGTCCAAAGATACTCAGCTTCATACCCTCAGGGTCCCCTCTGCCTTAGAGCCTGCACATCCTTCCTCTTAGCCTCCTAGCCAATTTCCTACTCACCTTTCAAGATCCATCTCAACTCCCTCTTTTCCTATGAAGTCTCCATAGTACCCAACTGAAATTATAAATATGAGTCAATGTTACACTTAGTGAATATCCCGGTTGATGCACTTTTCACATTGTACTACAGTTATTTGTTTAGCTGTACACATTTCTTAATAGGTTATGGGGTCTGAGGATGGACTGAGTCCCTATAGGAGGCACCCAAGAGTACAAGGAAAAAGGTTAGCAAATGAGTGAAGGCATCATCATCTCCTTAATGGGTTCCATAAGCAGCCAAGTGATGATGCTATAGCACTGGCCTGTTGGCAGCAACCTCATCCATTTCCTTTATAGTTTTAAATTCTGTAGATCAACAAGATCTCTGCTGAGAGAAAATTTGGGCCACTCTGCCTCCCTCTGGGGCTCTTTCTTCACTCCTGTTTCAGGGCGATCAATAGCTCCAGCTGGGAGTATTTTAAGCCCGCTGCCCTTTGGCTTTCTTCTCTTCCTCCAGCAGCCTGCGTTCCCCAGCACGCCTCCCAGCAGGGTCTGGATCAGCAGTGTCTGGAGGCTGTGATGTAATTCAGTAGGTTCTCCTGAGCAGCATGAAGCAGCGGCCAGCTGCCTCCCACACAGACACATAATCTCTGGACATCTAGGGCAGCTGTGGGTCAAAGGACCGCCCTGCAGAAGGGTCTTGGGGTGGGTGGATTTCTTGGTTAAATCATCGAGTAGAGCCATTCTGACTCAATACTTGGGATCCAACATTCTAAACTGAGCAGGCCAGAGAGAGAGGAAAACAGAGACCTGGGACACTGGCTCTATTCCAGAGAATATTCAGATGGGGTCTGTTCATGGCTGGCTTGGGGTCCGCCCTCCCAGAGGAAGGAACTAAAGAACTGGCCTTGTCCCCGTGTCTCTGTTGCCTGTCCACTCTGACCTCCCTTGCCCCAGCAGTTCTGCAGAAATTAGACTGGACTTCTCAGCACTGTTTCCCACATCTAGCAATGGCCCAGTCTCAAATGCCCCACAAGGGCCATGTGGATAATGGTAAGTGGGAGTTTGGGGATGTGGCCATAAGGAAAGCCACAAGGGTAGTCAAGCCATAAGGGTAGTCCAAGGGAGTAGCCACTATCCTGCTTGACTGTGGTCACTTTGAAAATGAAAACCCTGATGGAGCTGGAAAATGTTCTTCTTAGCAAAGTATCACAAGAATGGAAGAAAAAGTATCCAATATACACAGCCCTATTATGAAACTAATTTATAGCTTTCATATGAAAGCTATAACCTAATTATAGCCTAAGAATATGGGGAGGGGTGAGAGGGAGGGGACGGGGGATGGGTGGAGGGAGGGTGATTGGAGGGATCACTTCTATGATTTATCTTACAAGGGTACAAGTGAATCTTTCTAAGAGTAGAATATAAATATCTTAACATAGTAACTAAGAAAATGACATAAAGGCTATGTTAACTAGTTTGATGAAAATATTTCAAATTGTATATGAAAACACCACACTGTACCCCATGACTGCATTAATATACCCAGCTATCATTTAATAAAAAAAAAGAAAGAAAGAAAATGAAAACGCAGGCCCTTCTTTCTCTTTCAATAGAAGAAGGAAATCCGAATTTTGGTGAAAACTGCCTAGTGTTTTAGACTGCTTTGGAGACCGAGAATGTCTAGGGGTCGTATTTGGTGCAGGGACATTATTTGGCAGCCCTTCATCTGCCCTAGCTGCACTGCCCCCTTCCTCCACACACTCTACTCTGACCTGCTGACCACTTCTGGAACACCCACGCTCATCCCCGCCTCACTGCCTTTGAACTTGCTGTGCCTTCATCCCAGCATGCCCTTTCCCACTTGTTCCTGTGTCATACCTCCACCAGTCCTCTGACCCCAGCCCCAGGGCCACCTCCCCTCCCTTACAAGTCTTCCAGTATCTCCAGGCATTTGCTTCTCCCTTGGGGCTCTTTTGGTTCTGTATCCACTCTGCCTATAGCATTTACCACTTTGTATTATAATGTGTGGGCTTATTTGTGGGTTTCTTCCATTAGCCAGAGAGTTCTTGAGTTCCAGGGCTGTATAATTCATATAGGCAAGACTCTGCTGGACATAGCTCCCCAAACATGGGCACCACCAGCCTCATATTGCAATTGCTTTGTGTCCCCCTCCCACCAGCTGGACCCCACTCCTTCATCCTCTCAAAGGATGATGACTCCTTTTGTCTTCTCAGTGAGTAGCAGCACCCTAAACTAATTATCAGGCCAGAAATCATCGGGTTCTCTTAGGTTCTTTCATCTTCCTCACTGTCCTAATCCTATCGACCACAAAGAAATACCTTCTTCTTTCAATATTCCCATTGTTGTCAGCCCTATTGTCACTTAGTAGGTGATCAGTAAATGCTTCTTTGGTGAATTGTTTAATTGTAGGTACATTACCCTTTAGGATTTTAGGAAAAGGTGCATGGTAAGGACTGAAGCAATCAGGGAAGACTCCCCAAGAAAAGTCGATATGAGTGGGACCTTTCAGCTGCCCATCTGACAGGGTGGGCCAGAATGTAGGTAGAAGAGAAAGAAGACGTGATGGGCAGGGAGGATGGTGATGGAGGCTGGAGTGGGAAGGGTTCATTTTACAGCAAGAAGGGGGTGCTGACTTGGAAGGAGCAGGATCTGATGGGGTGGGAGTATGCTGGGATTGAGGTGGGATGGGTGAGACAGAGCCAGGTGTGGAGGGCCTGGAAGCCTGGAGAAGATATTCAGAGTTTATCCCTTTTCTGGTCCTTGAACAGGGAATCTGCATTCATCTGCCCTGGGAAAGAAGGTAAAGGGCCAAAGATAAGCAAAGGGTGGTGGAGGAGGAGACTCAACGTGTGGAACTGGGATTCTCTAGAAGGAGCCAACCAGCAGACACCTGGAAACTAGAGTGTGTCTTGGCAGCGATAGCATTTGGAGGGAGAATTTGGATATTAGTGGGGGCATAAAGTAGAAAGTGGGGGAAAGACCAAACAGGCCCATCGCCTCTTGGTCTGACTTACAAGCACTGGTCAACGATGAGCCTTCTCTCTAGCAAAGCTGAAAATAAAAATGGGTAAACTGGCAATGTCCCCTTTCTACTTAGGCTGGCTTAATCCCTTTTACAGTATCAGGTTAATAACAATAACAATTGTCACCGTCCTGATGCCAGTGAGCCCTCGTTCATCATCTTGTTCATCAGTTCACCATCTCTCACTCTTAATGTCATGTCTAGAGGTTAGCGGAGCCAGTCCCCCCTGGGACCACTAGGAGTCGTGGAGGAGAGCTGACATGAAAGGGCAGGTAGGCAGAGTGCCTTTATAGGATGACTGCCTGAGATACAGAGGGCGGGCAGGCAGAGTGCCTTTATGGGATGACTGCCTGAGATACAGTTTAAAACAGACTTTGCGGGCACAGGGTTCCCCAGAGGTTCTGTTTTGGTGCATGTTGGGTGGACCATCCCATCCCCAGGGAGCTTTTAGAAACCACAGCTGCTTCCCTCCTTCCAGGGCATGAGATCCACCTGGCTCTGATGCTACAGTTACAGCATCATGGTGCCAGGTGCTGGTGTGTCCCAGAGTTTGGGACTTCCCATAACGGTCCTGAGCCTCTCAGCATTTCTGGCTTGAAAAATGTGCCACTTTCTAAGAGTATTGCTACAGCATGCCTGCTTTCAGCCGCCCCTCAAAGTTGAGATAGAAATAGCCCTTCTTACCAGGAACAAAAATAGAACCCATGAAGCAAATCCATGTATTCTCGTTTCTGTGCAGGGCACTCCTGTCATATGGGCGGCCGACACTCAACATTCTCCCAGTGAAGTGGCAGCAAGGGCTTTCCCTGTTGGGAAGGGAAAATGCAAAAAACAGTGTCACTTTCCATGACAGAATGGTCTGCGGTCTATTCTTGTCGTTTCTTTTTCTTTCTTTCCCTTCATAGACACACATTCTTGCAGTTTGCCCCTCACCCTCCTCGCCTCCATCGCAGCAGGAATCAGATTGCTGACGGTGTTTGCTGGGTGGCAGCCACATTATTGGAGACAAAGATGAATGAGACATAACCCCTGTCCTCAGAGGGTGTCCTCTAGCTGGGGACACAGACACGTCAGAAGATACTGATGATCCCTCGCTGTGGGTGCTGAGATGGAAGGAAGCCCAGGGAGTTCTGGGAGAGCAGGAAAGTGGGACACCCGCCTGGGAGCAGCCAACCTGCCCCTCTGCCAGCAGGAAAAGCATTTCTCTCACTGCCTGGCCTTGGGCTTATTTATGTGACCTTATAAACAGAATTGAAATTGCTTCATTTTTCAGATGGGCAGGAAAGTGTTGCTCGGTTGAAACTTTAGAAAAGTTGTGTGTGTGATTATGAGGGAGGCTAAGGGACCTGCAGGCTGAAGTGGGCTGGCTTCTCCCTGATTATTTTCCATTTTCCAGAACTGGGACGTGTCATTTCTCAAATTTGGGGACAAGATACCTCCAGGGGTTAAATATTAATCAGGTCCTACCTTTCTCTTCTTCATTCTTACCATTTAAAAAAATACAATGTGGGTCTTGACCCTGGATATTCATCAGAATTGCTCAAGGATCTAACTTCCATGTGAATTCAAATGTTCTGGAACCACCTACAGGTTAGATTTTTAAGTGATGAATGCAAAATGTGGTAACATTTGTGGGGGAGACAATTTAGGGAGGAGAATGTGCATATTTTCTTGTATCTTGCACAGAATATGTCTGAAAAAATATGAAAAAAACTAGAAACCTTTGTTGCCTGTGGTAAGGGGAACAGTTGATTAGTCTAGACCCTGTTGAGCTCGATCATATAGTTGTATTTCCATTTTTTTTTTTTTTTTTTTTTGCAGTTTTTGGCCAGGGCTGGGTTTGAACTCGCTACCTCCGACATATGGGGCTGGTGCCCTATTCCTTTGAGCCACAGATGCTTCCCTGGTTGTATTTCCTTTTGAAAATAATTTTAATCAAAATAAAAGGTAAATGAATTTTAAAAACCTTCCAGACTTCCCTTCCAGAAATTTTGAATCAGAGTATCATGGTGTTCCCACCTTGGGGTCTATGCACCAACCGTAGTTAACCATTTGTAGTCCAGTGTGTGGTGGTGTTCCCACCTCGGGCTCTATGCACCAACCGTAGTTAACCATTTGTAGTCCAGTGTGTGGTGGTGTTCCCACCTCGGGCTCTATGCACTGACCGTAGTTAACCATTTGTAGTCCAGTGTGTGGTGGTGTTCCCACCTCCGGCTCTATGCACTGACCGTAGTTAACCATTTGTAGTTCAGTGTGTCATGGTGTTCCCACCTCGGGGTCTATGCACCAACCGTAGTTAACCATTTGTAGTTCAATGTGTCAGGGTGTTCCCACCTTGGGGTCTATGCACCAGACGTAGTTAACCATTTGTAGTCCAGTGTGTCATGGTGTTCCCACCTCGGGCTCTACGCACTGACCGTAGTTAACCATTTGTAGTTCAGTGTATGGTGGTGCTCCCACCTCAGGCTCTATGCACCGGCCGTAGTTAGCCATTTGTAGTTGTCTGAATGAGCCGTGTGCTCTCTTGATTCCATATGTGTGTGTGCGTGTGTGTGCACTGTTCCTCCCGCCTGGTGGAGCTTCCCCTCCAGAAGCTTCCATCCCACACTCTGACTGATGAGCCCGCCACTACCTTCTGTCTCCCTGTTTTCTGAACATCCCTCGCCATCCCATCATAATGCTCCAACAGGGCTACAATGGTCCACAGACTTGTGCAGGCTGCCCAGCAAACCCCAGGCCCTGTGAATGCAGAGAACGTTTGCCCAGGGCTGCTCTACTTTTGACACTTATAGTCCCATGTCCCAGGAAACTACTCCGTCCTTCCTGGGCAAATTGGGATTATTGGTAGCCTTACATGTCCCCTACTAGCTGTGATACTCCCTGTGGGCAGAAAACAAATGCTGTCCCCCTGTCCTCAGACACAAAAGTCCAGTTCAGGGAGCTGCAGTCTTCCCTGAGGAAGTCTTCTGAGGGAACAAAGTCATAAATGTGATTTCAGAGTCTGAACAGCAAAGACCAAGAGTTCACATGACTTAAAAGATACTTTTATGAGAAAGAGAGAAACACCAGAACAATGAGTTGCTTGTGGAAGTTACTATCACATATTTGATCCCCAATAGGGAGCGGCTTTGGCCATTGGGTCCAGGTGGCTGGAGAAGACCGGGTGGCACCATAGCCTCCCCCAGCAGAGCCTGGGCGGCCCTATGTTGGGCTCACTCTGGGAGGGATGCAGAAGTCAATTTGCATCACACTAAGCCACAGAGTCTTAGAAAGTGTGTGGCACTGTAGCATGATCTCTCCTATTGTGACCAATCCACTGATGTTGAGATATGTATTTAAAATAATTTAGGATACATAGTATTTGTGACATAAGGTTACTTTGTATTTGTAATCTGGTGGGGAAAGCTCTATGAAAAGCCATATTAAACCATCTTGGACAAGGACAGCTATTGCTGACCAGCAAATCATCCATGAAATCAGAGTTATAAGTGTAGGGTCACAAAATAAAAACAGGCTTTGAAAAACCAAAGTTCAAATCCTGGCCTTGCTATCTGCACATGGTCTCGTTAGGCAGGTGGTCAGACACCTCAGCCTTCGTTTCTTCCTCTGTCAAAGCAGGGTTTATGGAGCCTCTGTGGAAAGCTGCCCAAAGCCCCCAGGCAAGGGTGTCCAGTGGGATTTCCTGCAACAATGGAAATATTCCATGTGTGCATTGCTCAGTACGGTCCCCGCTGGCCACACATGGCTGTGTGAGTTGAAGCTAATTAAAATAGGTAAATAAAATGTAAAGTTCAGCCCCCCAGACATACGAGCCTCATTCCAAGTACCCAACATCTTGAAGGAGTGGCGAGAATCTCTATAAAATCCCTGGCCCAGAATAGTTGCTCAGTGTGCTAGTTATTCCTTTCACCATCAGTTTATCTGGTCCACACTCCTATGCACAAAAGGTACATAAAATACCACTCCCTGGGGACAGTGCTGGGGGTGACCAATTACTGACCAGTGTAACTCAGCATAGTCAGTCTAGAGTCTACATGTTTATAGAAAAGACAGAGGAGCTGACCAGTCATCACTCCATGAGTACTTACAGGAGATGTGTCCCTGGGAGAATTAAATCAATGCCATTTAGCCTCAGAATCAGAATTTCATACTGGAGATATATAGACCATCCTTGATTCTGTTCTTCCTAAATAAAGCTTCAGATTGTCTCTCTGATGTCCTTTTCTCCTAAGGTGGCCCCGAGCAAAGGCCTGATCCTCACCTCTCAGCAAGAGCTCCAAGATCCCAAAGCCCCTGCCTCTAATTCACTCCATCTTGGCTGGGATAAACTCTTCCAAAAATACCATAGTGAACCCTAAGGAAGAACATTAGAGGAATAATCTCATAGCCTATGAGGTATGAGGAAACTCATTTCAATATCTGATTTGAGAGTTCTGGGTCTTTTCAGGACTCACTGTTTGTGAGTTTCCCCAGTTTCAGGAGCCCTGATGGGATCAATACCCCCGCCTGAGACATTTGCTTGCTGCCACTTGCCAGATAGCAATTTATCTGGATGACACCTCAGCAAGATGTGGGGATATGAGCCACGTCCCCACCCAGGGCCTTCCGTCCTGTCTCTGCCTCCCAGTCTGAAGATTTGCCTCTTCTGAGGTCTGACACTACCCTACAGGTTGAGGAACAGCACTGCTGTATCTGACAATCATGGGAGACTGGACTAGACAATAGGACAGTCAGTGGTATATCATTGTTTCTAGTCCTGGAAGTTTGTGGTTTTTACTGAACCTAAGACATGAATATCCATATATTTAACTTTCCACTCACCCTTTCTTTTCTCTGTTCTTCTCTCTCACTATCCATCCATCCATCTATCTATTTGACCATATCTCCACCTGTCCTTTCCTTCTTCCTTCCCTCCCATATATCCACTTGTCCACTTAGAGATGTTTGTCATGGGTTGGTAAGTACCTTAATCTCAGCAGTCAGGAAGTCTGGATTTAGATTCTAGCTCTATAAGTTATTAGCACGAGACTTGGTCTCTCTTTTCCTTTTTCCTCTATTTCACAGTGGGGATGAATAATACTTGCCTCCTACTCTTAGGATTGGGTGGTAATTAGATGAGATGATGCATATAAAGTCTCGAGAAGACTTCCTGACGTATAGCAAAGTATTCAATTACTGTGAGCAGTTACTAATCACCTGCTGTCGACAGTCAGGCGATCCTGATACCTGACGTCCATCTGAAGGAGCTCTTCACCCCAGTGAGACTCAAACTTTCTCCATTTTTTGTGTACATGACTATCACTTAAAGTGGCAAGAGGTCACTCAAGCAATCATTTTCACAGTTTGTAACTCAATATATGAAAAAGAGACTTCAGAACTCTGAAATGTGCAGGCAGTGAACAATTTTGGGACTTGGACAGGACTGGGGTGGGGTGGGTTATCTTGGAGACAAAAGGTCTTCAGATCTCCCCATGGAGAGGATGGGTCAGGCTGGCCCCACACTGTTTGTAGGCTGTTCCGGTTATCTCTCTTCTGTCGTCTGCTGCCCATGGAGCCCAAGAGATCTTTTTCAATTTCATCTTACAAGACAGGCTTAATGCTTTTTTATTGTTGTTTTCCCCTTAGGGTTTTCATACAGCCTCTGATACTCAGTTATTGATGGGATGGACAAATCTATCACCCCCACAGTTCAGAGGTCCTGGCTTATCTAGTTAAGTATAGATGGCAAAAGCCTTTATTTTCCCCAAATGAAGTCTCTCCTGGATTTTTAATAAGTCAAATATGTAACATAAATCCCATGTACAGTCACAGATATGTAGTGAGGATAGTATTATCTAAACTAAGTGTGGTTGGATGTGATCGAGAAACATGTCTGAGAACTCTTAACAGCGGCATAAAAATTAATTCATTTTTAGGTATAGAATTAACACATTGTCTTTATTATGACATAGGTTTAGATTATCTGACATTTGCAAGGTTCTGGAAAATAACTAGAATAATATACAGCCCTGGTTATATTTCACATCAGCAAGCCGTATTTTGGCAGTACAAAATCATTTTTATTGGTACCTTCCCAAAGCCACAAAAGAAACATTCATGTTAATCTCTCTCAGTAACCAAAAGGGAAAGTCAACTTGTGTTCAAGACGAGGAAGGCAAAGAAATTAACATTTACCATCCACCTCCTCGGTGGTAACACCACACGGACTGCTTTATATGTGTTACCTGACTCCGTGAATCCTCAAAACTGTTGTCTCAATTGCTGTCTTCATTTGCTCCCCTTCTAACCACCCCATTCTGGCTTTTTTCCCCTATGATCTACTAACATAATTCTTGCTTAGACCCCCAATCCATGGCCTTAAGCCCAGTGGACATGTTTCAGTCTCCATCGTATTTGATGCTTCTGCAGTGGTCAGCATTCTTGAACTCTCATCCTCCCTCACCTTCCATGGCAGTACATGTCTTGGGGTCCTTCTGTCCCTTCTAGACAGCGCATGGTACCTAAGAAATCTCATCAATAAGCAGGACTCCAGTATTCTACCATGCAGACTCTCACAGTTGTGTATCAGCTTCCTGTCCAAGTGTCCACTTGCCTTCTTATCAGCATTTAGGTTAAGTTCATCTTTCCTCCAAAACCTGGCTTGATTTTAGTTCTTTCTGACTCAATGGGTGGCACTTTTATTCCTTATCTACCAGAAACTTACAAAACATCCTTAACCCTCCCTTTTTTGCCCCCTCCCCATCCACCAATCCCTCATGGCTCTATCATAAGGTGACCAGATTTTAACATTGGTAAAGTGGGACACCATTGCTTGGGTGTGGGGCAGGGGGTGGGGCAGGGGTGGGGTGGAGGAGGGGTGTATTCTTGATTAAAAATTTGGTCTATATGGAGCAACAAAAATTTAAAAAATTTTCACAGAATGTAAAAATAGTATTGTAATTTTTTAAAATTTCAACATAAGTACAATTTACAAATATAATACATTAAAAAAAATTATGTATAGGGTGGCGCCTGTGGCTCAAAGGAGTAGGGCACCAGTCTACCTAGGGGACCTTGCCTAGGAGGGGAGTAGGGAGTTTACATTAGTCTTTTCATTTCCAAATGAAGTTACATTAACCTCTTCATTCCCAAATGGAGTTACATTAAGCTTTTCAGCAGCTGAAAATGGTATATTCCCTTCCTGTTGCCCCACCCTTCCCTAGATTGTTGTGCATTCTTTCCAAAAATCAGGACTTTTTTAAAACGCCATGGGACAGGACAAATTGTTAAAAATCAGGACTGTCCCACCAAAAGCAGGACATCTAGTCACCTTGCTCTATCTGCAAGTATTTCCTGTAGTATCCATTGCTCCATCTCCTATGCAACCCCTGAGTTCAAGCTAACATAGTATTAAGCCAGGATGACTGTGGTCTCCCCCAACCATTCTTGATTCAACCATTTGAATCTCCAGCTGGCAATGGAGTAACCATGAGAGAATGCAGGTAGGGACCTGTCTCACCCCTCCCTACCCCCAGCTCTAAACAAGACATACCAGTGCTTTCCATTGTCCTTGACATTTACCAAGACCTGTTAAGAGTTTCTGTCTGGAATGGCCTCTATCTTCCACTTTTGCCCCATCTCCTTTTGCTCTGTTTAGCGCTTGGCTAGACCTTAAGGATGCCATGATGGCACAAATTACTTTAACATTCTTGACTTAGTGATTAGTTGAAATACTAAGCCGGCATTCTGTATCAGAAATGAGTATATATTATGAATTTCCTCCTCCTTACCAAGATTTTAGATTTTCTATGAAAGCACATTATCTAACTTTCAAGGATGAGCTTTGGGACTGACTTCCACATTAGCTGAATGAATTAAAGTCTATTATACAAAACTATCTTTCCACAAATGTGGAAACTGAACTCCTTCTGAACAAGCAAGGAAGAGTCTATAAAAGAGGTAGAGATAGAATCTTGCCACTGGGACTCAACACTACTTGGAGTTGGGGTTTTTCTGCTTGAAACCAGTGATGCAGTCACAGATTGGATAAGAGACTTGCCTTCACATTCTCGCCTTCAGGAAGTCAGTAATATAACAAGGAGATACAATGAAAATGCATTATTTGTCTTAGAGCTTTATAGCAAACTGAGGATGTCTTCTATTTTTGTATTTGTAGTAGGCTGAACAGTGGCCCTCTTTAAGATCCATATCCTGATCCCTGGAACCTGTGAATGTTATCTTAAGAACTTTGCAGATGTGATGAAGTTAGGATCTAAAGATGCAAAAATTGTCTCAGATGATTCTGGTGGTCTTCAGATGTAATCACGTGTATCCTTATAATGGGGAGACATAGAGGAATTTGACACACAGAAGAGAAAGGTGCCATAGGAAAACAAGGCAGAGGCTGGAGGTGGCCCAGCCACAAACCGAAGAGTGTCAGCAACCACTGGAACCTGGAAGAAACAGTGAAGGCTTTGCTCTAGAGCACCGGGAGGGAGGGCAGGGAAGGCACCCCAGCTCAGTGATACTGACTTAAGGCTTCTGGACTCCAGAATTCTGGGAAAAGTAATTTATTTTGTCTTAGGCCACTGAATTTTTGAAAATTTGTTATAGCAGCCATAGACAACTTCGTACCTAAGTTACTGATCGTATAAATGGTGATGCATGGAAGTGCTCACTATTAGAATCTAAGCATTTTTAATTAGCACTCCATAAAATGATGCTCAGAACTCTCTCTCTCTCTCTCTCTCTCTCTCTCTCTCTCTCTAGTCTTCTTGGTGGATATTCTTGTTGAAAGAGGACCCAGCCATATATTCTCCACATAACCATGATGTTAGCACACCTCTCACATTCCATGTCTTTTTGGCATAGTTGACATTTCTTCTTTCAGAATCACTTTGATATCTACTTCAATTTCTTGAACACCGGGCATAGCTCTGCCCTTTCGAACATCTGCCTTTACACTTATATCACAAGTAGTGTAACCATGTCCCATGTACAAGACCTTGATGTCCATCAGTACAAATAATGCCACTCTTCTATTGTGAATGGCTCTTCAGCATTCTAACTGCATCTCTGTGCCTTTGAGAGCCTGAGTACATCCATACAGATAAATCAGGTGGAAGAGTGGGTCAGGGACTATGCTAGTAGGTTCAGGTCAACTTAGAGTTTTGTAAATATGTTCCAGTTCTTTTAGTCCTAATATTCCCATTATATTTGTCCTGTACCAAAGGATTTCAAAATCTTGAGAACAAAAAGAGACACATAAGAAGAAGAAAACTCCCATACAATGTGCTGCCCCATGAAAGTGGAAGGGACAAAGGGCTTTGGGAGTTGAGATGTAGAAACAGTACAATGCTAGAGAGTTGGAGAGCTGGAAAGAAGTGCGGCAGCCTCAGCCTTGATGAATATAACGTGTAGGTACTAATCATTCAGAGGAGCAGAGAAGAAAGGACATTTGAAACAACAGGTTCAGCACACACAAATGCAATGGGGTGACTTATGGAGTCAGGGGAGAACAGGCAGTCCGAAAACTACAGAGCAGCTCACATTCACAGGGAAGAACTTGCTAAAGGAAGTTGATACTGAGAAATGATTTTTTAAAGAGCAAAGGAAAAACTGAGATGCCTCATGTACTGTGTCATGCAAGCAATTTATAAAAAAAGTAACATGGAAATGCTGGTGAGGATGAAATGATGGAGACCTCTCGGGTAGCAGTTGTGGGAGACTGACTCATTCCAGTTTTATTAGACAGTAACTTCGTCATAAGAACATCCATGCTTCTTCCACAACCTGAGAAGGTCATCTGCTAGAATCTATCCTAAAGGAATAACACAAAATGTGAAAATATATCATTTGTCAAAATATTTATTACTGCAATCTTTATGATATAAAAAGTGGGCTACAACTTATATGTCCAATGAGAAGGAGATGGCTAACAAAATCATCTCTTTTAAAGCTCACAAGTTGGCAGCCAGGGAGTCTAAACCAGAAACGTGACTTGTCAACTTTTAAAAATTCAGGCAAAATTTTAGTAACACAAAACTAACCATTCTAAAGTGTACATTTTAATAGTATTTAGTATACAGTATTGTACAACCGTCACCTCTGTCTAGTTCTAAAACATTTTCATTGCCTTGAACAGAAACCCTGTATTCATTGAGCAATGATTCCCATCCCATTTTCCCTCAGGCCTTAGTAACCACTGATAAGTTTTCTGTCTCCCTAGATTTATCTGTCCCAGATATTTGGTAAAGATGGAATCATACACAGTAACTACGCATAGTTTCTGTCTGGCTTCTTATATTCAACATGATGATTTTAAGGTTCATCCACACTGTAGCATATATCAGTACTTCCTTTTATGGGTGAATTATATTCCATCGTGTGGATAGACCACATTTTATTTCTGCATTCATTCATTCATGGATATTTGGGTGTTTTTATTTTTTGGCTAGGGTGAATAGAGATTCTATGAACAGTTGTGTACGAGTTTTGTTTAAATATCTATTTTCAAATTTGGAGGGGACATAACTCTGAGTAAAATTACTAGATTGTCAAATATTTAAATAAATTAAACTTGAATGTCTTTAGGGCCAGCATAGCCAGCTTGGCTTTGAGTCCAACCACTCCCTCTGGTGTTATGCCTACCCCCTTAACATGCCTTCATTGGACTTCCATCATTCCTTGAAGTCATCTCATTTAGATGTGTGACCACACCTGGCCAGTCTATGTATGTGGCTATGGAAAATGATTCCATAACATTTTTAATTACATGGGGAAATGTTTCCATTTTCGTGATAGAGGGGAAAGATCAGGTTATTGTATCAAAAGCATTTCTTTAAATCCAAACACCTGTCTTGCTTTGTTTTGTGTCACTATAACAAGAGTCCAAGAGATTGGGTCATTCTAAAGAAAAGAGATTTGTTTTGGCTCATGGTCCTGGAGGCTGGCAAGTTCAAGGTCATCTGGTGACATCTAGTGAAGGCCTTGAGCTGTATCACAGTGTGGCAAAACAGCAGGAGGATAAGTAAGTGCATGCAAAGGGAGCAAATAGGAAGGCAAACTTGCTTTATCATCACCTGCTCCCATGGGAACTAATCCATTCCTGAGGTTGATTCCCACGAGAACCAACCAAGTTTCCAGAGAAAGACATTCAGCCATCTTAATAACCTAAAGGCACCGCCTCCCAGCATGGCCATATTGGTAATTAAATTTTAACTGCCATATTGCCATATTGGCAACTACATTTCTGATGGCAGAGACAAACCGTATCTAAACCACAGCATTCCACCCTTGGACTCCAAAAACTTATGTTCTTCTCACTTGCAAAATGCAATCATTCCCTTCAGGTAGTCCCAAAAGTCTTAGTTCATTCTAACGTCAACTCAAGAGGTCAAAGTCCAAATCTCATCTGAGAGATCTCTGCATATCTCTTCGCCAGATATGCTATTCCATTGCCTTTTGCTCAAGGCAAACTCTTACAGCTATAAGCCTGTAAAATTAAAAACAAGTTATCTATTTCAAAAATAGATCGATCTGGCCTAAAACAAATCTGAAACCCAGCAGGGCAGACATTAAATTTTAAAGTCTTTCACTCCACACTCTGCTTCCTGGACACACTGGGGTGGTGAATGATTTCTGGGTGCAGCCTGTGGGGTTCTTCTCTCAGGTTGGAGTTTCATGCTGCTGCTTGTGGCTCTCCTGGGCAGGATTTGCATGGTGCTGGTGGCTCTACCATTCTGGAGTCTCGATGGTGATCCTGGTCTCAAATTTTCACTGAGCATTGCTCCCTTGGAGACTCTTTGCAGTTTTGCCCCCATGGCAGGTTTCTCCCCCATGGCCCACAGGCTTTCCTGTCACATCTTTGAAATTTAGGTAGAGGAAGCCACACCTCCATGGCTCTTGTATTCTGCACACCTGCTGAATCAGCACCAGGTGGACGCTGCTTGCTGGTGGTCTGCCACCTGCTCATGCTGGAGTGGTAGATGGAACTACACACAGGACCATGGTTAGGGTGACCCAGAGGCACTGTCCTCAATGGTTGGGAGCAGAGTCTTGAAATAACCCTGGGCAGTCAGCCAGTAGAGGGTGCCCCTAGCCCAATTCCCAAAACCATTCTGCCTCTTTAGGCCTTTGAGCCTATTGTGGGAGAGGCAGCCTTGAAGGTCTCAGAAATGCTTTTGGGGCCCTTTTACCCATTGTCTTGATGACTAACACCTAGGGCCCTTCTAGCTACATGAGTTTCCTGAGTGAATGGTCTCTAGGCAGTGGTCTCTAGGCTATATCCTTGGCTTTGTCTCCTGAAAATGCTCTTTCATTCTCTACTATATGACCAGAATGCAAATTGTCCAAATCTCTTCACTCTACTTCTTTTTTCTCTGACAGCTCACTGTAAGTGGTTAGAAGTGAACACAGAGCAACTTAAGTGATTTGCTGCTTAGAAGTTCCTTCTGCCAGATATGCCATTCCATTACTCTTTAACATTCAGCCTTCCACAAAACCCTAGGACATGGATGCAATGCAGTTAAGTTCTCTGTTGCTGTATAGCAAGGATGACCTTTACTCCAGTTCCTAGTAAGATATTCCTCATTTCCACCTGAGACTATCTGCATTTCTACCAGCATGACCACTTAACCAATGTCTAAGAAGTTCCAGACCTTCCCTAGGCTTCTGGTCTTCACCATCTTCTGAGCCCTCTTCAGAATATCCCTTAATGTCACTTCATGGAAATACAGGCCTTTTCTAGCCTACTCCTTCAAATTCTTACAGCCACTGCCCATTACTCAGTTTCCATATTTTCAGGTATTTGTATAGAAACACTTCACTTCTTAATGCCAATTTTCTGTTTTAATCCATTTTTCTTTTGATGTAACCAGAAGACCTGAGACTGGACAATTCATAAAGAAGGAAGTTTATTGTAACTTATAATTCTAGAGGCTGCAAAGTCCAAGGTCAGGCAGCTACATTTGGTGAGGGCTTCATGCTTCTTCATAGCCTAGTGGAAAAGTGGAAGGGCCAACAAGCACATGCAAAGCAAGGGAAACAGGACAGGCAACCTCACTTTATAATAGCTCACTCTCATACAAATTAACCCATTCTGGTCTTTTGAGAAAGACATTAATCTATCTTAAAGATCTAACCACCTGCTCAAGGCACCACCTCCCAATACTACCACATTGGCATTTAAATTTCAACATGGGTTTTGGCGGGGACAAACCACATGTAAGCCATAGCAACATCCCAAGTGCCTAATCTGAGCCTAGTGAATACAACTCAAACTTTATTTTCCTTGATAACATGTTCATTAAAGCATTATGGGAAATTCTCCATACCTCGGCTGCAATTGCTTTCCCTTTCTTTGTCTCTATGGGACACTCATCTCAAAAGAGAATGTAAAGACATTATCTATAGAGCATCACCAGAACGCACATCTGAGTTCAAATATCACATTGCCCTTTTGAATTGAATGACACGTGATGGGTATAAATAGGTGGTTGTTATTATTGAACCAAAGTAGATCTGGAATTTCCCTGATGTCCTTATTTTTCGGGTATAACTTAGAACACAAGGTATGTTTACCTCTGCATTGCTGGCAGAGTCGTCCTATACTCCTTCACCTGGAATCTGCCTCCAGTCACTCCTTGGAGAGATCCTCCCTGATCCTCTTATCAGAGGCAAACTGGATCTTCTTGCCGCATCTTTACTCTTTCTTCACGGCCGCTTGTGCTTCTTAGCTTTGCCTCTTGCCTGTTGTACATCTACTCCCCTGACTCTAGACTCCTGAAGAAAGAGACCCCATCTGTACACTTAGTGCCTAAAACAGTGTCTGTCTGGAATAGTAGATGCTTGATAAATGTTTGAATCGAATGAATAGAAATCAGAAGTTTGAGGTTCCAGTCCTGCTCTTACTAAGCCTGTCATCCCGTAACCATATTTTCCTACTGCTGTAAGGAACTGGTTTATAAAAGATGACGTCAGCAATGCCCCAGCTCCTATTTCACAGAACTAAGTGTGTAGCAGCAGCACTGATCATGTCCCACATGTGTGTATTTCTCTGTGTTTTCAGAGTACTTTTGAATCCCAGGTAATGTGTTGCCAATGCCTTTCTCATAGCCCAACCCAGTGCAAAGTAGCAACAATGGGAGTGTGTCAGGGATTTATTAAGAAGTTTCTAGACACAGCAGCCTGCTGGCTGCTCTGTCCCGCACTGCTGCGAGCTCAAGGGAGACCTCCAGGAGCCCCTTCCACCCAGCACTGGGGTCCCTGCCAGCAACATACAGAACAAAGGGCAAAGAGTAAATCACATTCGTTCACTTAACTATGCTGGTCTTTCCAGCATGTGTGTGTTTCCTGTTGAGAGAAATGCAGAGGAAAATAATTGTAAAAGAGCAGGATTGGAATCAGACAGACCCTGCTCTGTACCCTGACACTGGACTGTATGTTGCAGAATTGAAGAAGGATTGGTCTTTTTCACTTTTCAGAGTTTTCATTTCCTCCTCTGAAAAATGGGAATTTATAATAATGCCTAAGTGGGAAAGGTCGTGAGCAGATATTTAGGAACAATGGAGCAGATATTAGTTGAGATTTTCAAGCAGGTTGTGTTTCCCATCCTAGGGTTCCCCTCCCCAGCCATTGCCCTCCTGTCTCCTCTCTGCCTTGGCTTCCCTGGGCTTCCTTCCTTTACTCTCTCCTATCCAGACTCCCTCCTGCCTCCCTTGCATTCTACCTGCCAGTATTCCTCTACCTGAACTCTATTGGGGACCCCACGGTATGACCGCACAGCCTCTGAGCATCCTAGCAGTCTTTGGGCCAGGCAGTTGGCATGTAATAGTCAGGTTGGCCCATCAAGAGTACAGTCTGTTAAGTAGAGGTCACTGCACAACTCTACTTTGGAAGCTTTAGGTGAGCAGAGCTCTCCACAAATAGTGCAGAAGAAAGGGAGGACTGGTGGCTCCTGCCTCAGTGCCTGAGCTGGTCTGGCAGACATCTCAGGGACAAGGTAGCCCTGTGCCAAGCAGCCCTAGCAATGCATGAGCCTTAGAAATGGGATCTTTCTCATGGAGGAACAGGAGGGAAAATGCTAACAGGAAAAGATGGTTGTGGGGTGGGAGTCGGGGTCAGAGGGGAGGAAGGGGGACTAAGTATTGTGGGAGGCAGAGGAGACAGAGCGGGAGCCAGGGAGATGCTGCAGTATGCTCCAAGAATGAAATCTTCTTCAGTCCCCTGGCAATGGGAAGATAGGACTGGGACCAAGATTTCTTAATTAAGCAAAGGAAGGTTGGGCTGAAGTTTGTCACCTGTGAAAATTCAGTAGAAGGACATGGCTCTTCTTACTCAATTTGAGGATAGAATACAAGGCTGGAAGGTAAACACTCAGGTCTTGCTCTCATGTCATGCTTGTTAGGAAGTCTCAGTTCAATTCAGCTAGGTAAATAATGTTTGAATGCTTCTGGAGCCTGGAGAGACAGAAACGGTCCCCTACTTTTGGAACTGACAGAGTGTTTTGGATACAGGGTGTCTGGGGGGCATGTGGTCAGCAAATGTCTCCTGACACAGTGTACCTCAGTCACCACTCGAGGGAGGAGTCGGAGTGAGACAGGTGAAGAGCCTGAGGAAGGCGACTGATACAGCGGGAAGAAAGTGTCTGAGGGCCCAGGGAAGAGAGGTCAGGTGGGAGTTCCCTGAGCTACAAGACCATCAGTGAGAGGAGAGAGGCAAGAGGTGAGAGAAATGGTCAGGAGAGCTCCTAGGCCTTGGAAGGAGCTGGAACTGCACCCTGTAGATAGTGGTCTAAGCACTCTGAGCTCTACGTGAACACACCTCTGCAGGTTCTCCCCGGCTGCAGTGAATGTGGGTGTGGAGGGGCAGGGTGCAGGGTGGCAGCAGGTAGGAGGCTGTTGTGTTTGTCCACGTGAAACTTTACAGCGTGGCCATGGAGATGCAATGAAGTAGATGAACGATACAGATATATATCATTTCACGTAAGAGTCAGTGCTGCCTTGCTGGAGTAAGGTGGCAAAAGAGAGGCAGGTGCCTCATTCCCTGGGTAGTGCTGGCACTCAATGGGAATTGCCTGTAAGGTCCCACTTGACTGTGTATTCAGGGGACATAGCTGTCCTAATGGAAGGGCACTTGATGTTAGTGGTATAACACTGACCAAGGTGTTCGGCCTCAATCTGTTTCCAAATTCCAGTAGAGTTAATGGTATCTCGTCCACAGGGCAGATGTGGACTATTAATTAAATGAAGTCATATCTGCCTGCCACTGAATACAGCTGGTGCCTAATAAATGTGAGCTCCTCATCCCCGGCTTTCTCTTCCCACCCTAAGCTGAATAGCCATTATGGATGCTTGCTTCATTTTGGTCTACCTAGAGTCCAGGCTTTTCCAGACAATAAAGGAACTGCATCACTTCTTTCTCCTGTGTTCAATACCCTATGGCACTTAACCCCAGGACCAGCCTCAGCATAGCTGTCTATGCTCATATCCTATCTGAGTTCTCTGCCAACTACAGAGCAGATGCAACTGCACTGCAAACAAGAAAAAAGGAATGACATCACATTTGCCCTTGAACGTGATTATCTCATTTCCACCTTCGGATTTTGCACCAGCTGTTCCCTCTGCCAGGAACACACTTTCTGCATATCTCCCGACAGCTGGCTCCTTGGTCCCTCACCTCTCTGCTTAAATGTCACCTCCACCAAAAGGTCTTCAACCACCCAAGTTAAAGTAGCCCACCCCCCTCAATCAAGGCTCCCTGAGATATCTTCTTCATAGAATTCTCTCTCTCTGACATTATCTTGAGTATTTGCTGAGGGTTCTTTGCTTGTCTTTCCACCTCTAAAGAGTAAATTCCATGAGTCCAGAGACTTGGCTTTTCTTATTCACTGCTGTATCTCTACCACCCTAGACCCAGGTCTGACATATGTTGGGGACTCAATAAACTATGTTGAATAAATAAATGGATGTCTATAATACTCTTTTCCTAATAGTTAATTCCTTATGAGTTTTGTCGAAGCTTATCAGGTCCATGATCTCTTTTGAGCTTCAGAACTGTAAGTGTCGTGTGTATGTCTATGTGTATATCCATGTGTACACTATATATGCATATGACTATATGTATATGTGCACATATGTATATGCATGTGCATATTTGTGTGTGCATATGTTTACATATACAATCATATGCATGTGTGTATATATATGTGTGTGTATGTGTCATCATCAACAGACCAGGTAATAGCATATCTACTTTGCAGTTGTGGAAACCAGGCTCAGAAGAGTCTCATGTCCTCCCATTTGTTGAAAAGAAGTACAGAGAGAAAATCAGCATATGGTCCTATGGCCTCTTATCTAAAAATCCAAACCTGAGGAGTGTCCTGTACAGTGCTGTGGCCAGAGCTCATGTTGAACAGAAATGACCAAGGGCCAAAAGGAGCCTGGGCGACCCATTTTCTCATCCAAAGAAGCGCATTCCCGATGACTGCCCAGAATGCTGTGAAGGACAGTGAGGTCATGGTCATGACATTGATGCCATGAGAAAGAAGCTTGCCCCCCTTCCTAATGAAATTTCCAGTCATGGATCCTATTTCAGGTTCTGCACCTCTCTTATCTACCTCCCTAGAACTTGGGGAAATGCACACACACTCAAGGCAAATGCCATTACCACGTGCAACCCTAGGAAACCAGTCTCCCGGATCAGCATTCTTAGGTATTGTCTGTACAACCCATCCTTTTGGAATTGTCAGAAAAGTGTTTTTAAATGCATAAACTAAAATTTGTAGGATTACAAAGAAAGCTAATTATATTAAAATATAGTTACTTTTTTTTAAAATGAGAAATAGTAGTGTATGTGCATCCTAATTAACACATGGAGTAACAGGATCTGGCAACAGGCCTAATGACGACCATAAGTGCAAAGCAGTGAAGAGTGTAAATGTTATTTCAAGATATCTGCTACGATTATGATGTGGTATTTAAATATCTGTGATTTCTTTTGGTGACAAAGTCACGGGCACTATTAATACTACTATAGTCTCCTACATTCATAACTGAAGAAAATGTTAACCTTCAATTAGAGCAGGGATCGATAAATTATTTCTGTACGCTTAGTGGAAAAAACCAAACTATTTTTTCTAATACTGTGTTCTCAGCCTTCAAGATTTCTATGACCAGCTGTATATTTTCTTTCTATACTGACCAATTTTCTGAAACCAGCTGGGTGTCCTACAATTAAATCAATTCTGACATTGCCTACATGGAGATAGCTTCAGATCCTGTGGGTTAAAGATTCATCCCCAGCTATCAGGCTACCCCAAACTTCATCTAACTTAGCTACATATCAGAGGTTTGTACACACCCCTGTGTTCAGTAAATTGCTACAGCAACTCACAGAACCCATGAAAATAGTTTGCTTACTATTGCAAATTTATTTATTATAAAGGATATTTTAAAAGACAAAATAAATAGTCAGATGAAGAGATACATAGTACATAGGGTGAGCTTTGGAGGGACCCCAAAGTAGGAGCATCTGTTCCCATGGAGTTGGGATGCACTGGGTATGTTTTTGTTCACCAGTCCAAAAGCTTTCTGGTTTAGGAATTTTTCTTTCTTAACATTTTTTTCTTAAATCATAACTGTATACATTAATGGATTTATGGGGTACAAAGTGCTGATTTTATATACAATTTATGTTTACATGGACGGAGCTGGTTGAGGAATTTTTAGAGAGGCTTCATTGTATGGGCGTGATTCATTTTATTAATTTAGTCTTTCGCCCCTTTCTCCTTCCTGGGAGAAAGTTCCAAGCTCTAATCATGGTTTGGTCTTTCTGCTGGACAGTCCCCATCCAGGAACCCACAATAGTTACCTCATTAGAGCAGAAGATGCATCTATCACGCCAGAAATTCCAAGGGATTAGGAGCTCAGTGTCTAAAACTGGGGTCAAAGATCAAATATTAGAACAAAGTTTGTTCTTGTTACCCCTACTGCTGATGAAATTATAAGGATTTTAGGATCCCTGTGCCAGGAACCAGGATGAAGATCAAGCTATATATTAGTGTGAATCACATTATCATATTGTGAATAGCCAGATAGTAAATATTTTTGACTTTCATGTTCTCCAACTTACAGTCTTTGTCACAAGTACTCATTCCTGCTATTACAGCAAGAAATAGCCACAGAAAAAATATAAACAAAGGGGCATGATTGTGTTCCAGTAAAACAATACAATTCTTTTTTAAAATAAAAACAGGCAGTGGGGAGGGATTTGACCCATAGGCTATGGGTTATTGGTCCTTGAATTGGAGGGCAATGAAAATAGTAATATTCTGCTATCTTAAGTTCTTGGGTTGGGCCTCTGAATTGTTCCCCCATAGACTCTTTGGAGGAAAAGATCTATGGACCCCAGTTTAAGAAATCAAGAATCTTCACACAGCAAAATAATTGTATAATCAAATAAATGCAGGTGTGTTATGGACAGTGTGCACCCCAAGTCACAGTTTACATGAATGTATTAAAGGTTTAAAGGATCTGAAAAGTCCTGCATTAACTTCAACTTTATTTAACCTAAACTTTTCTCACATGTATTAGGTACAATCACAAGACTTTTTTTCTGTTTGAGAAGCTTCTATGATCATTCCATATATCACACTTTGAAAATGTTCACCTGTTATGGAATGTTCAGCCAACACTCCATAATACACACACACATATTTTATATTTGAGGACGGTGTTAGACATAGTTCTCCAGAGAAGCAGAACCAATGGTGTGTGTGCATGTGCATAATAAGAGAAATTTAATTTCAGAAATTGGCTCAGGCAGTTATGGAGGCTAGCAAGTCCAAAATCTGCAAGGGGAAATGGGGCAGGGACATAGCTGGAGAGCCCGGGAAGAGCAAATATAGCAGTTCAAGTTCACCACTATCTGCTGCGGAATCCCCCTTGCTCAGGGAAGGCCAGTCTTTTGTTCCAGTCAAATATTCAACCAATTAAATGAGGAGTCCCACCCACATTGTGGAGAGCAATCTGTTTTACTCAAAGTCTATTGAGGTGAATATAATTAGCATCCATAAACACGCCCAGAGAAGCAGCCAGCATAGCATCTGACCACACATCTGTGTGGCCCAGCCAGTTTGATACAGAAATTAACCATTATAAGGGCCCTCAGTCTAGTGAGAGACCGACTATTGTAAGGGCCCATAGCCACTTAAAAGTGTTAGAGGTGCCACTAGAATTTAGGAGTCTGAACTCCAAGATTGTTGACTGGAGGCTGCAGGAACCTTCCGCAGGTCTAGTGAGAATCCTTCAGACATTCTGGAAACTCAGGTTGCAGAGGGAAGCAGGCCTGGCTGGCAGTTAAGACTGAATTGTGATCTAAATGGCATTGAAGGAACCTCCAGCCCCACTAAGCTCATCCTTACAGCCCATCTCACACAGAATTCTAGCCTTGGTGGTTAATCCCGTGGGCTTCAGCTAACACAGAGTGAGTGAGGAGCATGCTAGCTGAGGGAATGAGTTGATTTTCAGTGAGTCTGTGTCTTACTGAGGAATAACCTCAATAAGGCTATTCAGTAATAGGAATATCCTTTATAAATCACCTACTATGTGCCAGGCACCATGCAATGTGCTTTAATCAGTGATCTTCAACCAGGGCTACCAATACAGTCAGCTGCACAGCTTTTTAAAAACATTTGCAGGAGCGGCACCTGTGGCTCAGTGATTAGGGCGCCAGCCCCATATACTGAAGGTGGTGAGTTCAAACCTAGCCCTGGCCAAACTGTAACAAAAAAATAGCCAGGTGTTGCTGTAGGCAACTGTAGTCCCAGCTACTCAGGGGGCTGAGACAAGAGAATCACCTAAGCCCAAGAGCTGGAGGTTGCTGTGAGCTGTGACGCCATCGTACTCTACCAAGGGTGACAAAGTGAGACTCTGCCTTTAAAAAGTAAAAATAAAAAAATAAAAACATTTGGGGGTCTGGTCCACATGTCCACAGGTACTTTTCTAATTAGTGTGGAGTAAACCCAGATCTAACTGACCCTAAGCTAAATCTCACCACCGGAACGACGGCCATTGGCATATTAGCACAAGTTGTTAAGCAGGGCTCATGATCCTCTGGTCCAAGGTTTCTCAGTCAGGCTGTATGGTAAAATGACCCAGGAATTTTTATTTGTTTGTTTTTTGGAAACAAAATCTTGCTTTGTCACCCAGGCTGGAGTGCAGTGACATGATTATAGCTCACTGCAGCCTTGAACTCTTGGGCTTAAGCAATCCCCCTACCCCAGCCTCCTGAGTAGCTAGAATGACAGGTGTGTGCCACTAAGCAGCATGGGTGTGCCATCATGCGGGCTCACTGTCCCATTCTACTTACACTGAAAAAGACTGTCATGGGAAAGTGAGAGTTGGTCCCTGGGAAGCTGCTCTTTCAGAGACGAGACCAGGAAATTTGTGCCAACCTGGCACCAGTAGACATTTCCTTAAGAACAATGCTGGTTATGTATCTATGTGTATCTTGGTTCATTTTCTTTTTTTGAGACAGAGTCTTACTTTGTCACCCTTGGTAGAGTCTCATGGCATCATAGCTCACAGCAACTTCAAACTTTTGGGCTCAAGCAATCCTCTTCCTTCAGGTTTTCATTTTTAGTAGAGAAGGGGGTGTCTCTCTTCTTCAGGCTACTCTTGAACTCGTGAGCTCAAGGGGTCCACCCACCTCGGCCTCCCAGAGTGCTAGGATTGCAGGTGTGAGCCACTGAGCCTGGCCCTATGTATCCTGTTTCTTTATCCCCCCACCCCCACCATGAGAAGCACGGACTAAATTGGGAATGATATTGAGGTTTATGTTTCTACTTTTGCACATTAATTTTGTCTTTGATCTTATCAACCTATGTGAAAGCAATTGATATGACATCTCTGAGTTGCAAATTTCTGGAGTAAACATGAGGATTCTCTGTTGACTCAGAGGCAGTGTGGTGCCAGGGAAATCTCCTGGTCTTTGAGGGAGGACTGATAGATTTAGGTGTAATTCTGATTCTCTCCTCTTGACTTTACTGAATCCCAGCTCTGTGGCCTTGAGTAAGTTCCTACCTGGCACAGAGGAATGATCCCTCCTGTCCTGCAGGGGTGACGGTGGGGTTCTTGTGGAGTATCAGATGGAGGCAGGGAAAGTGGAGGGGAAGGGAGGAGTGGAAGGTGGAGACAGACATAGCATTATAAGAAGCAAAAAAAAAAAAAGCCAACCAAACAAAAAACTCCCAACCCCGTCCACCCTGGTGTTCTAAGAGTGAGATTCAGTCCAAACCTGCAGCCTGCAGGCTCTCTGAAGCTACTTAACCCAGCTTAGTTCAAAGGAAGGGCTAGGGCAGGTTGGGGGTGAGGGGCCTTGGCCTGTCCTTTGGGGCCTGGGGCAGGGACTTTTCCAGCTTCAGCATCTGTGTCTGTGATCTCACCCATCTGCTCATTTGGGATCCTTCTTAACAGGGTTTTCTTGCATGTGTTAACAAAAAAATATCTTTTGACATGTAGAAGGTTAGTAATTTTTAGATTTTGAGAAAAGACGCTCAAAAAATCTGTCTCCCCAGCCGGTCTTCCCCTTCGCTCCTTCTCTACTGAGTCCTCCTTTGGGTTAATTTGGCATCCTCACAGTTCCCTCCCTGAGACTTTTTAGGATTTGCTTTGCAGACTTAGATGTGGAGCCCCTCAGCATGATCCGTATCTATCCCAGGGGGAGCAAACACTGATAATGACTCGGCTAGATGCCGGAGGGAAGAGAAGTCAGAGTAGAAAGAGGACTGGATTTGGATCAAGAGTTTTGGGTCTGACTTTGCTACTTAAAAGCTGAGGGACTTTGGACAAGTTGCTTGACATCCTCAAGTCTCAGAGTTTTGTGGGTTTTTTTTCTTTTTGTGAAATAAGGCAGATGACATCTATTTCATAGGATGTAAACTTAGAATAGAAAACACAAAAGTGGTTAGCACGTTACCTAGCACATAAGATTCAATAAAGTATTTTTGTCTTTCCTTGTTAAAAATATCATTGTTCATTTATGGGTTTTTTTGCATCTTCGAGTCAGTTCTGTTGCATTTTTCATCAGTTGTAATTTTCGTCTCTCATGGACGTGGTGCGTTCATCTGTGCTAAGATGAAAACCTTGAATTACCGTTTATTCGTCTGTTCCAAGAACTGTGTAGACATCATGCATCTGGGTCTACAGCAGTGTTGAGACAGGTGTATTATTGGTGTGGTCCCCACTATACACACCAGGATGCAGACCCCCAAGAGTTGAGCGATTTCTCACATTCGTGCTGCTCTGAATGCTGGAGCAGGGACTCAGCCTGGTTTTGCCTGGTTCCCTCTGAGGCACATACTCTTTAGGATTCAGTCTTGGCGTTGATGGTGCTGACCATGGAGGGCAGTTTTGATGTTCTAAAGTAATGCAGGTGTGGCCTCAGTGTGGAATAGGGTGAAAACGCACAATGGAAGTGAGAGGAGACATTTGAGTCAATATAAGGAAATCGTTTTAAAGGTCCATCCATCACTGCCTGGAAGCAGAATGGGCTGCCTTGTGGAGGGGTTGGTAATGAGCTCCCCACCATTGACATTCTGAGCAGGAAACCGGGGAGTCTGCAGCAGGGGCTGGTGGGGAGGCAGGTGACAACAGGCTCTCTGCTAAGCATGACACCCTGCCCCTGGATGTGTCTGGGGCTGTCTCTCTGCCACTCCTCTGCGGGACCTTTGCTGCAATGCTTATACCTCAGCACCTCCATTTCCTTTCCAGAAAGTGTGCCCACCTCCTGCAGTGGGTGTGAGCACCATGTGGGATAATCCATGGAAAGTATCAAGGACCAGTTCTGATTTGTGATGAGGGGACAATGAATGTAACTGCTAGTATCACGTCTTCAAATGAGCTGTAAAATAAAAATTAGGTTCTTTTATGCTGGGGCTCGTTTTCCTAGAATCAGAGAGACCTGTTCTGGGATGCCCATCACTGGGTCTACCGTGCAGGTCAGGTGAGGGCCTGTACAGATATTTGGTGCAATGGCAGCACCTAGCATGTGCCCAATATAATCATGGTCAGAAGAAGCAGTATTTTTAGTTTTATTATTTGGGTTCAGCAGATGCTTTGGAAGTAGGTTCCAGGGGTCCACAGTGAGAATGAGTGCACATATACTACAGAACATTGCAGTGATTCTCAGAAAGATCCCATGAGGCTATGTTTGCCTCTAGGGTGGGGCATCAGAGCTCCTTCCACCTCCAGAGCCTGGGGCTTTGCCATTGTGGATAATGAGGAGGAGACGCGGGGCTGGTTGGGGAAACCCACCGTGCTGGCTGCTCCTTCAGTGCCATTTCATAGTCCTCCCCTAAGGGATCACGCAATGAATTCACTGAATCTGTTTTTATTGGGTTTCAAAGGGCGTGTGAATAGCCTTCAAATAAGAGCAATTAACCATTTGCATTTATAGTGCCGTGTGGTTTAGAAAGCCTTTCCCCACATTTCCCATATGTCCATTTTCTTCTTCTTGGTTCTCTCATTCTATGGATAGTGGTTGAGTGGCTACTCTGTGTTAACCATTGTACATGCACTGGGAGAAAAGAAAAACTGGAAACTGACTGCCCTCAACCAATGCCATCCTCAAAGGAAATGAAAACAGGTCACTTCTTGACACTATTGAAACCTTCCTGTGACTCCCGCACCTCCTTTTCTACTCCTAATTAAACCTGCACCCCTTACCTTGGTAGATAACCTCCTGCCTGGTGTGGCTTCTGCCTCCTGTGTCCTCTTAGCTTCCTGCTCTGCTTTCTCCCTGTTCCCTCCGGCTGAATCAGCCTCTGTGCTTTTTTGCCCAGCCCTGTGCTCTGGACTGGGACACCCCTCGACCTCAGTCTGCACCCTGGCACTCTGTGCTGCTGGCTCTTTATCCTCCCAATCCTGGCTCAGTCACAGTTACAGAAATAGCTGCCTACCTCCTGGCATCCCACAGACTCTGCACAGTTTGTGCTTACTTATTTGTTGATATCTGTCTCCCTGCTACTGAAGGTCAAGTTCCTGGAAGATGGGTGTGTCTGGAGCCTAGACCTGTTAGCTGCTTATTAAATGAAATGCATCCTGGGCAGGACAGAAATAAGTTCCTGATATGTTAGAGGCACAAGGAAGGAGCACTGTATTCTGCACAGAGGGACTGGGAGCCAGTGGAACCTTTTGGAGAACAGCTGCTGGGCAGTAGTTATTCTTACCTCACATGTGAGGAAGCTGACCTGCCAAAGAACTCATTCCTGGCCCGAAAAGAAGCAGAGCCCAGTCATTCTGACTCTTCCTTCTGGCAGTGGCTACAGAAATCGTGGCAGACTTTAGTCAAGGGGACCCATGGGTCAATCATGTATCTCTTGTCACAGCCCAGATTAGAGCCTCATCTCCACATGCAGCCATCCCCTCTGAGTCCCAAGAGCTCCTGACCCACACTGCCAATGGCTCTGAGGAACTATCAAATATTACCAATTACTCTTTTCATTTTACAGATTAAAAAACTGAGGTTCAGAGAAATAAGCGTGGGGCCCAAGGTAGTGCCAGAGCTAGTGAGAGATAAAGTCATTCTGCGTCCTGGTCAGGATGACAACAAAGCCAGGGTCTGTTCCAATCTCCATTCGGAAGACAACAGCTGTCACAGTTTTGGGTTCATGTGATTCTATCTTGGACTCAGCCCAGTGCAGTGAGTCACAGCTTTCCTTCCTCATCTGGGAAGGGGAAGGCAATGAGTATCCCGGGGTACACAGTGCGGAGAGCTGTGGTGGGGAGAGAGATGGTGGTAGCATTTACATTGACAGAAAATTTTCATTGTAATCATTACGGTACATCTATTACATTCATTTCAAATTTAACTTTTCCAAATTGATTTAAGAAGTCCACAAACCAGTAAAATAGCAAGATTCATTGGAATAAGAATAGAAGGAATCATGAAGGACCAGAAGCTCTCAGCAGATGGTGGAGGTTGAAAGATGTTTCTAGAGGTGAAATGCATGGCAGCCAAGACTACTATAGAAACAAGGTGGGTGCTGGGTGCAGTGGCTCATGACTGTAATCCCAGCACTGGGGGAGGCTGAGGAGGGAGAATTGCTTGAGCTCAGGAGTTCGAGACTTACCTGAGCGAGAGTGAGACTCCGACTCCTAAAAAAATGAAAAACCCAGCCAGGCACCATGGTGAGTGCCTATAATCCCAGCGGCTTCCGGAGGCTGAGGTAGCGGGATGCCCACAGCCCAAGTCTGAGGTTGCAGTGAGCTATGATGCCATTGCACTCTGCTCAGGGCATAGGGTGGGACTCTGTCTCAAGAAAAAAAATAAGAAACAAATTGGGTAGCAGACTTCTCAAGAGACTAAAAAGCAAACAAGTAAATAAGACAAAGCAGGTCATGGGAGAGACCTACCTTTTTCTTGGTTCTACCGAATGTAATAGCAGTTTTTGTTTTAATGCACAGCCAGTTAGTCCTTTGGCCAGCCACTTCATAATGACATGGGTGTCACGTGGTTAGATAATGTCAGTGACAAAGTATCACCTGTGTCCACTTGGTGTCAGGCACTGGCCCAGCCCTGGAGCAAGGGCTCTTCCTTGAGGTGCACAGACCCACCCCCCAAGGGCTTCCTGGGTACAGCACGAGCTCCATGAAGCAGTGAGGTTGTATCAGTTGTTCTGTCTGTGTCTGTAGTGTCTGGAAGAGTTAATCTTGCACATGATCAGGGCACAATATGTGTTTGCTGTAACATGGAATCAAGTCTCTCCTCTTTATCTTGACTCAGTCACTAAGCGGTTCATAAATTGCTACAACACCATTGCCTGCTCCAGCACTTCCTAAATGTTAAGGTGTAGACTGCAGAGAAATCTCCTAGGGTACTTGTTAAGATGAACAATCCTGGGCTTCATCTGAGATGTTCAACTTCAGCATTGAATGAATAGATAAATGACATAACTTCCTCTTAAATTTTTAGGATTGAAAGGGTGTGGTCCAGAAGTTGGCAAATTGTTTCCCTAAAAATATTCTTCTGTAAAAAAATTCTGGCAAATATGCCTATAGGACATATTTCAGACTTGTGTGGTCGCTGTTGCAACCACTCAACTCTGCCTTGGCTTTAGGCAATACTGAAAGGAATGGGTGTGGTTATGTGCCAATAAAACTTTATTTATAAAAACATGCTGCAGACCAGAGGCTATAGTTGCCAGGCCCTGGTTCTAAAGTTTATTGTATAAGTGAGGGTACTGAGGCACAAAGAGGCTCGAAGTCTTGCCCAGTGGAAGAGATAAAAGGAGTTGTTGCCAGTTTTCCCTTCTGTTACCCACAGCTCTTAGAAGGACAGCCTCAAATGAATGTGTTTAGAAAACAAAATGTGCCCATTTCTGCAATAAAGTGTCTGTGACTAGGACTCCCTGCATATGGAGATTCTCTTTCCTGTGATTGGAAACTGGAAAATTCTTAACTTGGTATTTTTAGAAAAACAGCCTTTTCCCAACCACCAGTTTTCAATCTGGCAGTGTCAACACCCATTGCCAGAAGTGTTTTCTCTGGTTACTGTAGAAAAGCTGAATAATAAAGTCTGCTTAAATTTTTTTTTTTCAGAAAAAGTATAAAGCTTAGAAATCTTAGAACAGCTGCAGGTGTTTAATAAGGAAGTGGGAAGGTTAGAGAATGTGGTTCTCATAGAAAATGGGCTACTTGAAAATGGCTTGACAATTAACCGTTTTAGAGCTGGCAGTCAATCTATGACTTCTCTGTTAGGGGAGGTCTGGGTTGCATAGGGAGCTGCATCCTTTTGCTGCACCCCCTCCCAGGCTGGTTGTTAACTGAATGCACAAAGACAGAAATTTCATTTCAACAAGTATTTTTTGAGCTCTGCTCTCTAGCAGCTCTTGCGTTAGGCCTGGCTGTGATAGAGGGAGGAGGGAGGGGAGGCATCAGGAGAAACAGGTAAGGACTCCCAAGACTGAGGCCTTGTCTTCCAGAGCCCCACCGTCTAGTGGGGAAGACAAGATTTGTTCCTTCCTTAAGGCAATGCCAGCTGCCTTATTGGAGGTTTGGACTAAGAGGCAATTTCTCTCCAATATAAAGTCTAATTGGCAACAGGGAGTTGAGGGCTGGTTGTTTCAATGTTCATGAATTAACAATAAATTAATGTATAAAAAATAGTATTTTTCAAGGTGTAGTTCTTTGAACCAAACATGCCAGAGTCACTGAGAGAGCTTATTAAAAATTCAGATTCCAGGGTGGCGCCTGTGGCTGAAAGGAGTAGGGCGCCAGTGCCACATACCGGAGGTGGCAGGTTCAAACCCAGCCCCAACCAAGTGCTGAAAAAAAAAAAAAATAAAGTCAGATTCCAAGAAGGACAATCCAACAGAGAAAAGATAGTCTTTTGAGAAAAACTTGGCACCTACATGCAAAAAAAAAGAATTTAGACACAGACCTTCTAACCTTCACAAATAAAAATAGATCACAGAACTAAATATAAAACACAAAACCATAAAATTCATAGAAGATAACTCAGGAGGACATCTAGATGACCTTGGGGATGATGACTTCTTAGATGTAACATCAGAGGCATCCGTGAAAGAAAGAATTGATAAGCAAGACTTTGTTAAAATAAAAATATTTTGCCCTGTGAAACACTGTCAAGAGAATGAAAAGACAAGCCACAGATGGGGAGAGAATGTTTGTAAATGACATATCAAATAAAGAACTGTTACTTAAGTATACAAGAAATCCAGGCGAACCATTTAAAAAATAGACTAACGTCACCAAAGAAGATAAGTAGACGGCACATAAGCATATGAAAAGGTGATTCATATGGTACATACATTGCATCACACTGCATCGAGGAAATGCAGAGGATAGCCCAAATCAGGTGCCACTCCACACCTATCAAAATCCAGAACACTATCAGTACCAAATGCCAGCAAGGGTGTGCAGCGGCAGGAGCTCCCCTTCACTGTTGGTGGGAATGCGAAATGGTGCAGCCTCTGTGGAAGGCAAGTGGCAGTTTCTTCTAAAGCTGAACACACTCTTACCATAGGACCCAAGTCACGCTCCTTGGTACGTACCCAAAGGAGCTGAAAACTGATGTCCATTCAAAAACCCATGCACAGTTGCTTAGAGCAGCTTTATTCGTAATTACCAAAACTTGGAAGCAACCGATGTGTCCTTCAGTAGGTGAGGGGATAAAGAAACTGTGTACATCCAGACATGGAATGTTACTCAGCACTAAAAAGAAATGAGCTATCAAGCCATGAAGTGACGTGGAGGGATTCTCAATGCACATTACTGAGTAAGAGAAGCCAGTGGGAAAAGGCTGCATACTGTATGACTCCAAGTGCAGGACATTCTGGGAAAGGCTAAACTATGGAGAGACTAAGAAGGTCAGTGATGTGGGGGTGAGGGGTGAAGGGGGATGGATGGGCAGGACACAGAAGAGTCATAAGTCAGGGAGGCTACCCAGGATGGTACTGTAACAGTGGGCATGTGCCACCGGGCTCTTGTCAGTGATGGCATGTCAATGCAAGGTCATCAGTTGTAACCACTGTACCAGGCTGGTGGGGCACATTGATAGTAGGAGAGGTATATGTGGTGGGAGTAAGGGCATATGGGGAAATGTGTATTTTCTGTTCATTTTTTGTTGTAAATCTAAAACCACCTTGGTTGTTGTTGTTGTTGAGACAGAGTCTCTCTCTGTTGCCCTCAGTAGAGTGCTGTGGTATCATAGCTCATAGCAACCTCAAACTCTTGGGTTCAAGTGATCCTCCTGCCTCAGCCTTCTGAGTAGCTGGGACTCCAGGTGCCCACCACATGCCTGGCTATTTTTAGAGGTGGGGTCTCACTCTTGCTTAGGCTGGTCTTGAACTCCGAGCTCAAGTAGTCCACCTGCCTTGGTCTCTCAGAGTGCTAGGATTATAGGCATGAACCACTTCCCCCAGCCACTCTTTTTTAAAGAAAACCTATTAGAAATGCAGATTCCTGGCTCAGCGCCCATAGCTTAGTTGGTGGGCACAGGTGTGTACACAGAGGCAGGAGGGTTTGAACCCGGCCTGGGCCTACTAAACAAGAATGACAACTGCAACAACAAAAATAGCTGATCATTGTGGTGGGTGCCTGTAGTCCCAACTACTTGGGAGGTTGAGTCAAAAGAATTGTTTGAGCCCAAAAGTCTGAGGTTGCTGTGAGCTGTGATGCCACAGCACTTTACCAGGGATTGACAAAGTGAGACTCTGTCTCAAAAAAAAAAAAAATGCAGATTCCTGGGCTTCATCACCAGTGATTTTCATTAGGGAGATTTGAGTGGGGTCTGGGAATCTGCCTGTGTAAGTCATGCAGTCCACATTCGTAGCTCACTCCAGTCTTGAATTTCTGGGTTCAGATGATCCTTTTTCCTCGCCCTTCCAAGTAGCTAGAACTACATGTGTGTACCACCACAACCAGATTTTTTTTTTTTTTATTTAGTAGAGACAGAGTCTCACTATGTTAACCAGGCTGGTCTTGAACTGGCTTCAAGTGATCTTCCTGCTGGGGTCTCCCAAAGTGCTGGGATTATAGGCCTGAACCACCACTCTGGCCCCTGTCCATAGTTTTCCCAGGAGCTGTGATATACTCTAACATTTGGAAGCCACTGGCGCAAACTATAATTAGAGTTTAGGAGTAGCCAGTAGTTATATAAATTTTGGAGTGAATTTTAGGCCATGCTGAGGAGTTTAGACTTTTCTCTGTAGGACATAAAGAGGCCCTGAAGATTTTGATCAGGAGAATGACATCTTCCAAGTGTTGCTTTGAGAAGATTAATCAGTCAGCTGTAAGCAGAAAACCATTATATACCTCCAGGAAATGCATTAATTAGAATTAAGTGCTGGGGGACACGCAAAGAACTTCACGGTGCCTGACAGAGCAAGTGGGCACCACATCTCAGTCACGATGTGTACTCCGGAGCCAAGGCGATGGCAGAGAAAGAGGTACGGCTGCCGCCCAGTGTAGAAGGTTCAATATGATTAGTGACCCTGGTTAAGTGAGAAATGATGTTTCTTTGCTTGTTCCCCTAGTAGTGGATTGTAGCCACTTTTTATGTTTAGTGGAATTGGAAGGTGGCTCTTGTCACGACTGTAGTCAATAGAAATCACTTTGGAGTTAACTGAGGGATTCCAGGTGGTGAGGTCTAGATGCAAAACCAAGGGTTACTCCTCACTCCCATCAGTAGCTTCTGATTATTACAAAGACATCCATTTTCACATCAGGAAAATCTTTGCTTTAGCCTTCACTTTGAGTGTCCTACTACCAGCTGTGATGAATAAACCCTTACATTTCTGTGTAACACAGAGTTCCAGGTCCTGAGCACAGTGAGCGATGGGGCTTGACTCCACAGGGTGATTCAGGGATTCAGGCACTTTTCACCCTGTGGGCTGCCCTGCCATGGAACAGAGATTCTCCCAAGTGTGGCCCTGGCAGCATCACCTGGTTACTTGTTGGAAGGGCAAGTTCTCAGGCTTTATTCCAGACCTGTGGGATCAGAAATGCTGGAGCGGAGCCTGACAGTCTGGCTTACACACATCTCAAGGATTCCATGCTGCTCCAGTTTGAGAAACCTTCTGTTTTCCGTCTGTAGGGAAAAGAGTGTGGCGTGGTGGCACTGTCCCTCCCATCCCACTGGCCACACCCACCGAGAGGCAGGCTGAGATTGGTAGTCTGAGTGTACAAAAAGCATCAGAAACAGGCTGTGATGAGCTTGCATCCCAGCCTTTCCCCATTTTCCCATCTGTGGACAAGAACAATAATACCTCATTCAGAGTGGCTGTGAGGATCACTTGATAAAATGTGTCCTTGCCTGCTGGCTTCGAAGAGATGCTGATCTTAGCTCCCTACCACATTGCCCCCAAGCCCCTGAGCTGGTCTTGCATCATGTATGACGCTTGGAAACTTTTCTGTTCTGCCTCTGCAAAGAACACATCTTGAGAAATTTGTCCACCAAGCAACTCTAAACACATGCTTTGGCTGTGTAAATAAGGATTTCAAGACAGCATTGCATGCAGCCTTAAAATCTGAAAGGCACTTTATGTAAATGGTATCATTCACTCCTAATTACACTTTAGGAGGTAGGACATTTAACTCTCTTTCACAGGGGACCCAGGGTTCTGACAGAGTGCCTGGCCATGGTCCCCAGCTGGCGTGTGATGGCCGTGGCAGGTGCCCAGCTCTCTGCTCTACGTGGCTTGCCATCACGGGGCTGAGGAGAGCCCAAGAGGGAAAAGACAAATTCCCAAAGCTCGGGGAGCTGACAAAGGATAGACAGAAAAAGCCCTGACATTAACTCATTCCTCACTCGTTCTAGGGAGGGAAAAGGAGGGGGATTTAAGACAGATTGACACACGAGGCCATTTAAAAGCCGGATGAGCTAAGTTCTTTATGAGCGGCAGACACAGGGGCGGTGGTGTGCAATGACGTCAGTTTGAACGGTTTGCGTGTTTCACTGCTGAGATATGCCAGACTGATGTAAGATGTGTGACACATGAGCCTCGCTGGAGAAGAGCTCGCTGGCTGCCTCTGTGGGAAAAGTCCTCATCTCCATGGTGATGGGCTGCACATCCCAGACACTGTCTGGGGGTGGGAGGGCAGCTGGAGACATCGGGGATGCAAACCCCTTTGGGAGCAGTGGCGGTGATGAAGAACGCAATGTTCCTATTTCCTGTCCTTACAACTCAGTGTCTTGGGAGAGCAGGGAAGTGAAGGAAGGGCTCTCTGCCAAGGAATTACAGTTGCACTATTAGCACTCCCCTCCTGGGGCTCTAAGCACACTGGTTGACAGTGGGTGGCTTTGCTGTTAGGAGCAAAGAAGAATTTCCTGTTAGGAAATTCAGAGGACCGACTTCATCTAGGCAAAAAGGATAAATGGCTACTTATATCCTAAAACCACCAGGCCCAGTTGAAATTACCTAAGATCCTGTTCTAGAATGCCTTGGCAACCACAGTAATAGTTGTGATTTGTTGCATACCTACTGTGTGCTAGGCACTCTGTGGAGACCTGTACCCTTATTACTACCAGGCCTTTCAGCAGCCCTACAGGTGATTCCCATGTCACAAATGGGACATTTGCAGTTCAGAGAGGTTAAGTGTCTTATCCAAGTTCACACAACTCACAGGTCTGTCAAAGCCCAGACCTGGGTTCTTCCTATGATGCTAGCTATTTCTTTTTGCCATGATTCTCTACTCCAGTCTACAGATCCTTTGAAAGTTAGAGCTAATAGGTGATTGTAATAAGTCATCCTTATATGCTTAGTAAAGGCCAGGCTAGATTCTAAGTTCTTTTAATAGTCATGAAAATTCTGTGAGTCCTTATCCTGAAATGTAGACAGAGAAGCTTGGCACAGAGACACGAGACTACCAGCTAGTCACTGTGGGCCTTTGGACCCAGGCAGATGGGCTCTGGGACTCATTCCTGTCAGTGCCCTGCCACCCAGACCTGTAGTATTTTCTGAAGTCCCACAGGAGATTCTGATACAGGGTCCCTGCTTGGACCCCTGTCTGGAGGCCACTGTGTGGCTGAAAGTTCCCGTCCTTCCTGTTGACTCTCTGACCAGGCCCATCTCATGTCTGCTCACTGGATTTTCTGTGAGCCTTTTCTCAGCCTCACTGGATTTTCTGTGAGCCTTTTCTCAGCCTTGGTGAGCCCCAGTTATTCTTACAAGAGATGTCCAGGAAGGTTTGGGAGAGAGGACCTCAATACGCAGCCCCCCAAGTAACAGACAGAAAGACTTCCTTTTACTCTAATGTCTATTCGAGACTGGCGTGGCAGCTGTGTGGTGTCACGGACACCCAAAGCACCTACGGTATTGGCTTTGACTCCACTCTGCTTATCTCATGCCTCCATCTTCACGAGCCCATTATGGTACAAGGTGCTACGAGAAATTTCATGTCCTAAGTGTGGCCTGTCCAGACCTGTCTCTTTACCTTTGTACACTTTCTCTCCACCCCCTGGATCTCTGCCCCCATCTTGCTGTCCTGAACTCCTCATTGTACTTAGACCTGGTCATGCCCCAGAGCATACCGTGTGACTCTGTCTACTTGTCCATCTGTGCCCCTGGTTTTACCATGTGAGATGTTGGGCTCCTGGAATGTGGAAGCCACGTACACTCTTCTCAGAATCCGTGCTCCCTAGCACAAGGCCTGGTGTGGAGACGTACTCAGCAAATACAGGCAGCAAGGGGGAGTGTATGTGGCGAATCTGGACCACCATTCCCCATCACTGCACTTCCACATGGGAGAGGTGCAGTGACACACGAGGTCTGGGGCCTTGAATTGCCACCGGATTCCCCGTCATGCACCAATGGACGATGTGGGGGGAGGGGAGGTTGTTTTGTTTTATTGGTTATTTATGCTACAGATTATTTAGTGGTCTTGCAAAATTTGCTTTTTTTAAATAAATGTCTTTGGGGGCAAATATTTTAATATTTATTTTAATATTTAATTATAATAAACATGAGTGGACCCACCACCCAACTTTAGAAATAAAATATTCTGAATGTGCAAGTAGAAACCCAACCCGGGTTACAATCCCTCTGCAGGAGTCCCCTCTGTTCTAAGGAAGGCGCTCATCACGCATCTACGTTTGCTATACAGGGACCAGATGAGCAGGGAGTGAGTCAGGGTGAGTCACGCCAGCACGGGGTCCGATCCCATCATCGTTAAACACTTTGATATTTTGTTCGCCATAAATCTTGATTGTAGAGATCTTTGGCACCCCATTAAGTTTGCTTTTGTAACGGCTTTATTGAGATAGAATTCACACACCCCATTTTAAAGTGTGCAATTCAATATTTTTACAAATTATATTCATAGAGTTGTATAACCGTAACCAAAATCAAATTTAGAACATTTCTATCTCCCTGAAAAGAAATTCCTTGCCCTTTGGGTATCACCCCCTCATGCCTCTAATTAGTAGCAGTGAAGGGCAACCGCAAATTGACTTTCCATTCTGTATAGATTTACCTATTATGGACATTCCCATACCTGTCATCTAAGAATTTGTCCTTTTGTATCTGGCTTCTTGTACTTACCCTAATGTGTGCAAGGTTCATCCTTATTGCCAAATCAAAATACATCATATGGACATACCACTTTTTCTTTATCCATCAGCTGATGGACATTGGGGTCGTGTCCACTGCTGGGATATTATGACCGATGCCGCTATAAATGTTCATGCACAAGAGACCCCTTAAGTTTTGTGCCCAAGTTTTGTGCTCACTGACTGCACGCTGGTCCCAGCCTTGTCACTGCACAGGAAGAACTGTCATGCGTAGCCTAGATGCAAAGCAGTAGAACAGCCTAATTCCCATGCAGGGTGTTGACATCAGCATCCAGGGCTGTGCAGGTGAAGGCTGGAAACAGGGAGCCAGCCGCACAGCTGGGGCAGCAAGGTCTGAGCCCTTCCCACAGGACGGCTCTGCTGGTGCTCTTCCTTGTTCTCATGTCACATCTGTGCCTGCCAGCTTGGTCCCTGCTGTACTTGCCACCCACACATCCTGCCACGCGCCTCTTTCCTGTGGCAAACAGAGGGAAAACTGCATATTGCCTTTCTCTTCCAAGCTTCCATTTGGGACGCCCTGCAGGGTGGAGGATGCTGAAGTGGACTAGTAAGGGAACAAAAGTATGCCTGGGGGAGCTTGGGGTGCACTGGTGCAGTGAGAATGGGACAACCGGGTGGGATTCTGCAGGGCCATTTAGCAGAACAGAGCCCTGCTGGGCGAGGCAGGCAGCCTTGACTGGGGCAGAGAAGCAGGTACCCATGGAGGCGGCTGCACCCAGGGGCCTGGCAGTAAAAAGGAGGAGGCAACTGGTCTTCGGGAAAAAACCATTGCATCAAAAGGGCTTCGGGATACCCCCCCCCCACACTTTTCTTAACTCAGTCCAGACACAGAGCTGCCTGCATACTCTGAGGCCTTTGTCTCCTTATCCTAGACTTAAATTATAAGACTGTTGGGAATGGTGAGTTGGTAGGAGGTTTCTCTGTAAAGTGATAAAATGTTCTGAAAATAGATAGTGGCAATGGTTGCTCAGATTTACGAACCACTGTTTTACACTTTAAAAGCCTGAATTTTATGTTGCATGCATTACATCTCAATAATAAAAGAATGAATGAATAAAAATATGGATGGACATGTGATTGGATGAATGGGTGGAATGTTGGGTGGAATGAGAATTGGATGGACAGATAGGGGGAGGGAAACAGGGAGGGGTGGGGCAAAGCAAAAATGGACCAATGGAAACTGTCGCACTTCCAAGCAGTAACATTTAATTTCATCTACTGTCTTAGGAAAGATGGGAGGAGGTTAGAGAGCACTCCATGGTGAGAAGCAAGAAAATATTATGTGGATTGCAATCTCCCAGCTCATGCTTACTCCCAGTGCCTTCATGCTCTACCAGAAATCCACTCCATTTCCCTCTTATCCAGCTTAATTATAATGTTTTCTAAGGCACTCACCACAGTCTGACATACTGTGAATTTATTGGGTTCTTTGGTTGTTGTTTTAATGGTGCTGTCACCAGAATGTAAGCTCCTCAAGAGGAAGGATGCTTTTATCCTTACTCTTTCCATGTTTGTATTCTCAGCTCATGGAATGATACTTGGCGCACAGTGTCTGGTTAGTAAGGAATTGCTACGTGAATGAGTAAATGTCCTTATTCCTTCTGGGAGGGGATGACACAGCCCTTCTAGCCCCATCGTTTAGATGGAAGAGAAGACACAGAAGACAGTCATGAATTTGTGTGGCCTCCCCGTTATATTTGAAGACCACCTATGTAAATGGGGTAGAAAACTGGGATCCAGGTCACATTGAAGCTGGTTGATCCTGCTTGTGAATTTCTTTAATATCCACAGCTAGGAATTTGATGGCGATTATATTGACTCTATAGATCTATTTGGGGAGTGATTTTTGTATTAGCATTATTATGTCTTCTAGTATATGAACACAAAATGTCTTAACATTTATTTAAACCTTTAAAATTAATCTCAATGATGTTTTGTGATTTTCAGCCTATAAGCCTATACTTCTCTCCTTAAATTTATTCCTAAGTGTTTTTTTGATGCAACCATACATGTAATTGTATTATTAATTTAATTTTCAGGATGTTTCTTACCAGTGTTTGGAAATATAGTTGATTTTTGAATATTAATTTTGCATCTTGTAACTTTGCCGAACCTGTTTATTAGTTCTAATAGTTTTTTAGAGGCTTCCCTGGGAATATCTGTGCACAAGAGTGGGCCAGTTGCAAATAGAGATAGTTTAAGTCTTTTTCTAATTCAGATGCTTTTTATTTCTTTTTCTTCCTAACTGTCCTGGGGAGAATCTTACGAAGTTGAATAGAAGTGAAGAGAACAGGCATTCTTTTCTTCTTTGCTCCTGATTTTGCAAGGGGAAGCATTTAGTCTTTAATCTTTACCTGTGACCTTAGCTGTAGGTTTTTAGAAGGTGCCTTTTATCGGGTTGAGGAACTTCCATTTTACTTTTCTGGTTTATTAAGTATTTTTCTCATTAAAGTTGGCAATTTTTGTCAGTTCTTTTTTTGTCTATTAAGATAATCATGTGTAGGGTTTTTGTCTTTTGTTCTATCACTCTTCTGTAGGCCATTGACTGGTGCCATACGTTGAATCAGACTGCACCGCTGGGATAGATTTCACTTGGTCATGATGTACAATCCTTTCCATTTGTTGCTGGATTCAGTTTGCCAGTATTTTGTTGAGATACTTTGCATCTGTATTCACAATGGATGTTAATTTACAGTTTCACTTTTATCTGGTTTTGTTATCAAAGTAGTGCTGTCCTCATGAGTTGGGAAATTTTTTCTCCTTTTTAATATGGTAGAAGAGTGAAGTATTGTTGCTGGATCTCCCTTTAATGTCTGGTAGAAAATCACTAGAGAAGGCATTTGGTAATAGTCTTTTTTATGGGGAGAGGATAGTTTATTGTTACTCATTTAGTCTCTTTATTTGCTAAAGTCTATTCAGATTTTTAAATTTTTAAAAATCTGTTTTGGTAGTTTGTGTCTTTCTAGGAAAGTGTTCATTTCATCCGGCTATCTAATTTTTCTCGTATACAACTATTCATAGCATTTTCTTATAACCCTCTTTATTTCTTTAAGATCAGTAATGATGCTCTCTGTTTTATTCCAAACCTTTTTAAACTTCACAATATTGTAGGAGTACGCACATTTCAGTTATGTAGTTTGCTCTTGCACATGTCAAATCAAAGTTAATAAGCGTGTCCTTCACCCAGAACGTGTGGACTGTACCTGTTAAGTGTGAATTTACCCATCTGCTCCCTGTCCCACTGACTTACTTCAATTTCCATTGAGTTTTACCTTCATATGTGCCCTTAAGTGTTGATCAACTGGCTTCCGTGTAGTATTGACACATGTGGTGCTTGTTTTTTCATTCTCGTGAAACTTCACTTAGAAGAATGGTCTCCAGTTCCATCCAGGTTGTTATAAAAGACACTCAATCGCCATTATTTTATGCCTGAGCAGTACTCCGTGGTAAGCATATACCAGATTTTGTTAATCCACTCCTGTCTTAATGGGCACTTGGGTTGTTCCACGTCTTTGCCAGTATGAATTGTGCTTCTATAAACATTCAAGTTCCGTATTTTACTATCTTGAATCGTGTCTCTTTTTCTCTTTGTCACTTTAGCTAAAGGTTTGCTGATTTTGTTAATCTTTTCAAAGAACCAATTTGTGATTTTATTGACTTTCTCTATTTTTTTTTCTGTTCTCTATTTTATTCTTTTCTGCTCTAGTCATTGTTATTCTGTTCTGCCTAATTTGGACTTTATTTTCTGTGCTTTTGTTCAGTTTCATAAGGGAAGTTTAGGCTATTTATTTGAGAGCTTTCTTCTTTTTTAATATAGACGTTTATAATTATACATTTTTCTCTAAGTACCAATTCTGTTGTATCTCATAAGTTTCAGTATGTTGTATTTTTATTCTTGTTCATTTCTAAGTATTTTCTAATCTTTCCTGATTCCATCTTGAAATCCTTGATTATTTAAGAATGTATTATTTTATTCTCATATATTTATGAATTTCCCCATTTTCAATTACTTATTTTTTACAATGTGATTGGGGAATGTATTTTTGTATTACTTGAATCCTTTTAGCTTTTTAAAACTTGTTTTATGGCCCAGTATATCATTATATCCTGGGAAATATTTTATGGGTACTTGAGAACACCGTGCATTTTGCTGTAAAGGGGTGGACAGTGTTTTGTTTTGTTTTAAGACAGAGTCTCACTATGTCACCTTGAGATTGAGTTCCATGGTGGCATCACAGCTGACAGCAACCTCAAACTGTTGGGCTCAAGTTATCCTCATGCCTCAGCCTCCCAAGTAGTTTGGACTATAGGCACCCCCGCCCAGCTAAATTTTCTATTTTTAGTAGAGGTGAGATATCACTCTTGCTCAGGCTGGTCTCAAACTCCTGAGCTCAAGCAATCCACCCACCTCAGTCTCTCAGAGTGCTAGGATTGCAAGTGTGAGCCACCATGCCTGGCCAGGTGTAGAGTTCCGTAGCTGTCTGTTAGGTCTAGTTGATTTATACTGTCACATAAGTCTTCTAAATCATTGTTAATCTCCTGCCTAGTAATTCTATCCATTATTGAATATGTAGTATTGAAATTTCCAGTGATTTTTGGTTGAATTGTGCATTTTTCCCTTCCATTCTATCCTTTTTGCTTCATATATTTTGGGGTTCTGTTACTACTTGTATACATGTTTATAATTATCATATCTTTTTGATGGAGCAACTCTTTTATCTTTATAAAATTCTCTCTTTTTTATGTAGTAAAAAATTTTTGTCATAAAGTCTATTGTTTGACAATGGTATAGCAACTCCATCTCTCTGTTGGGTACTGTCTGGATGGCTTGGACTCCTCTATAGTATATATTTGTCTTTTAATGTCTTTAAATCTAAAATGTGTCTCTTACAGATAGCATATAATTTAAACATGGTTTTTCATCCATTTTGCCAAACTCTGCTTTTAATCAAAAAAACATTTCAATCAGAAATGTTTAATCTACTAATATTTAATGTGATAACTGATGATGTTAAGATTTAAATCTCCCGTTTTGCCATTTGTTTTCTGTATGTATAATTTCTTCTGTCATCTTCTATTCCTCCATTACTGTTTTTGTAGTAAATAGATACTTTCTAGTGTACTGCTTTATTCTCTTATCATTTCTTCAACTATATTTTTTTTGAGTTATTGTCTAGGAATTAAAATTATTTTTTTAATTTATAATAATCTGACTCAGATTAATACCAATTTAATTTTAATAGTTCATAAAAAGCTTTTCTTATATATAGCTCCCTTCTCAGTCCCCTCCTTTGTGCTACTATTGTTATACAAATTATATCTTTATACATTGCTCATGAATATAGATTTATAATTAGTACTGTAAGTAGTTGTCTTTTCAATTAGATAGAAAAACCACACACAGAAATAGATTTATAAAGTATTTTATAGTTAACTTATGTATCTGCCTTGACTATTATCATTATTTCTTTATGTGGATTTGAGTGACTGTCTAATGTCCTTTCTTTTCAGTCTGAAACACCCATTTCAGTATTTCTTGAAGGGCAGAGCAGGTCTACAAGTAACAAAATCTCTGTGTGAATCATTTTTAGCAGTATTTTTTCTGAATAGAGAATTCTTAGTTGACAGTACATAAAAGTGTTTTGGTTTTTTTTTTTTTTTTTAACACTTTTAATGTGTCATCCCACTCTCTTCTGGCTTCTTTGGTTCCTAATAAGAAGTTAGCTGTTAATAGTATCCAGAATGACTTGTATATGATAAGTTGCTTTTCCTTGTACTTTCAAAATTCTATTTTTGTCTTTGACTGGTGAAACTCTCACTATGAGAGTTTTTCTACTTGGCTTTCATTGAGTTTCTTAGATGTGTAAATTAGTATTTTTTATCAAATTTGGGAATTTTTATTGATAATTTTTATTGATAATTCAATTTTTATTGATAATTCTCACTTTCTTGTCCTCAGTAGAGTGCTGTGGCATCACAGCTCAGCAACCTCTGGCTCTTGGGCTTAGGCAATTTCTCTTGTCTCAGCCTCCTGAGTAGGTGGGACTACAGGTGCCCACCACAACGCCAGCTATTTTTTGTCAGTTTGTCTGGAGCTGGGTTCGAAACTGCCACCCTCAGTATATGGGGCCGGCACCCCACCCACTGAGCCATAGGCACCATCCTGGTGATAATTCTTCAAATAATTTCTTGACCCTTTTTCTTACCCCTCTACTTCTGGAATTCCCATATGCATATATTGGTACATTGCATGATGTCTCACAAGTCTCTGAAGCTCTGTTCATTTTTTCTTTATTTTTATTTGTGTGTGTGTGTTTCTTAGATTGTATAACCTCAATTGGTTTATCGTCAAGATGGCTTATCTCTTCTCTTCTAGCTATAACATGAATCAGGTTCATCTCCAGAATTTTTCATTCCTTTAATGTATTTTTCTATGTTATCATTTTTTTACATATAAATTCCGTTTTTATTGTTGTAATCTATTTGGTGAGACATTGTTTTCACACTTCACACATTGTTTCACATTTAGTTCACTGTACATGGTTTTCTTCAGTTTTTAAACCCTATTTAAAGTAGCATACTTAAAGTCTTTGTCTAGTAAGTCTTACATTTGGGATTCCTCACAGGCAAGTTTCTTTTGATTGGCTTTTTATGTTTGTTTGTTTTTCCTTGTGTGTGAGTAAAACATTTTTGTTCTTTGCGTGGCCTTTTTTTGCAACTGAACTTTTTTTTCTTGAGACAGATTCTCACTATGTTGCCTTCAGTAGAGTGCTGTGGCATCACAGCTCACAGCAACCTCAAACTTTTGGGCTTAAGTGATTCTCTTGTCTCTGCCTCCCAGGTAGCTGGGACTACAGGCACCCACCATAATGCCCAAGTGTTGTTGTTGTTGTTGTTGTTGTCATTTTTGTTTAGCAGGCCCAGGCTGGGTTTGAACCTGCCAGGCCCAGTATATGTGGCCAGCACCCTAACACAAAGCTATGGTGCCAAGCCAGAAACTGAACATTTCAAAAAATAAAGTGTAGCAACTCTATGAGATTCCCCCAAGTATTGTTATTTCTATTTGTTTAGTTAGCTTAGTGATCAGCTAATGACTGGACTGAAAATTTTTTAATTTTCTTAGATGAATAAGTTTTTCGGCCTTTACTAAGGATCTCTGTGTGTATGCTAGGACATACTTTCAATGCTCAGGTGGCTAGTTTGTAACTCCACCTTTGTCTTCATGTCTTGCTTGCACAGAGCCTTAAAATCTTCAAGAGCTAAAAGCTTTGAGCCTTCTCAGGTCTTTCTTGAGTTGGTTTTCTTTACATATAAATTTTGTTTTTATTATTGTAATCTATTTGGTGAGACATTGTTTTTACATTTCCTGTAGCTTGCTGTACATGGGCAGTTATCTCTGGATGTGTATCCAGCCCTATCCATGTACTTGGTTTACTAGATTCCCAGAAATATGTAGGAAAATCCCTCTATCAAATTTTTTGTTTTAAGTTTTTGTTTGTTTGTTTTGGTTAATTTGTTATATTTCCAACTCTTGTTTGTGGCTCAGAGAGCTACAATGTTTAACAATTGACACTGCTTGTTTCATAGAAATTTCTCTAGAGAAAAGCCTGATACCACTGGATAAGTTCTGAGCCAGGCCAAATATAGATAAATCCTGCCAGTGGAATTTTCCTGGGAACCAGCAGACTGACCAGCCAATGAAAGCTATCTGGGCCTTGGGCCTTGGAAGAACTCTAGGTCCGTTTTGTCCTCTCCAGATGCTGCTTGGTTGCTGGTTTCCGCTGTGATTTGTGGGGCTACTGATTTTTCAAGCTATTATGGGGATAGAGGGGTAGGAAGAATGAGACTAAAAGAAATTAAAATGAAACAAAGTTGATTGTTCTAACCAATTCAGGCAATTTTTTTTTTTTGTATAACACTTTTAAAATTTTGGATAAAACTAAGTGCATTGGACTAAACACATACTTGAGTTTAACCAAATTTCAGTTAATTTTCAGAGGTCCAGAAAAGTTTATTTTGATTTTTGTTGCTATTATGGAAGAGAGGACTTTGGAAGGTTCTTACTTTGCCATTCCTGAAAAATCTTCTTCTTAAATTCTTAAAACCTTTATTTTCAGGCTTCAGGGATGCAAAGAGGAATAACATACACTCCTTGACCTCAGCGAGCTCATAATCTCAAGCAGACAGACACCTGTCATTAAAATATGATATGACAAAGGCAGTAATATACCGAACAGTTCTGTGTTTATGGTAGCATCCTCAGGAAATAGGTTGATATACCCAATTTTATGCATTGTCTGTATTTTTTAATTGTATGTACAAGTGATATTTTTAATTGTTAATTTGCTCCTTAAAGTCCCTACAATTTCTGCTACTTACTCACCTGTCACTCATTTGCATAAAGTGCAGTGCGTCTACTCCCCGTCACTAGGCTGTGGGGAAGACATTTACCCTCCTGCTTATTTCTTGCACCTTTCTCCCTTTCCTAGAGCAGCACTCCTCCCACTTCTGAGGACACATGAACATTTTAAAGTATGGACTCCAATTGAGTTTGTCCAGTGTGAGTCCTAATAGTCTGCATTTTAATAAGTTTCCAGGTGATGCTGATCCACAGACCACAATTTAGTAACATATTCATAAAGATGTATGAGATCTGGGCTCCCAAAACACACTCCTTACATCTTCTCAATGGAAAATAGCTCCTATCTACTTTTTCCACCCAGGCTATTTATGCACTTGAACTTTAGAATGTGGGCCACAGAGGAAGCCTGTGGGACTTTTTCCAGAGGCCTTCACGGTAGAGAGAAGCTTATTTTCTACAGTAATTTTTTTCTGAGGTTTTGCCCAAAAGCCAGGAATATATGGAGAAAATTTCCAGGTCATTGCAAAATCGATCCTTGTTGGATTCTCTGAGTGTTCTGTGCTATTAGTATGGGTGGAAGGGGAAGCCACAAGAAAACTGAATGGTTAGAAACATGCAATGTATCTCGTAGACATTTTATCTAAGCCCACTGAGAAGAGGTGGAGGGAAGAGAAGTGTGTAAAGCAGAAGAGGCGGCAGAGGGAGAATTCAAACACACTGCTCAGCGCCACTGTGTTCCAGGAGCTACGGCACAGCAGACTGTTTCCAGAGTCACACGCCCTCAGTGCAAATCCTGGAGCTCACGTATATCACCATTGTGACTTTGGGGCTAATTCCTTTGAGCCTCAGTTTCTTCTTTTGTAAGGTGGAGAGAATGTCAGTATCTATAGACCAGTACTTAGCACACAGTAGACAGTTATGTTAGTTCCTGTTTTTATCACTACACACTCTGCAAAGTGCTGACCATACATTATCTCACTTAATTTCCTAAGTATGAGAAGGAGCCGTTATTACACTATAGAGTAGTCTCACCAAACCCCAACTGTCAACAGCTGGCAGCTGGACTCAGAGCCAGGAGTAAAGCTGACATCTATATTCTGAATCTTGCTTTTTTTTTTTGCTTTGTGAAAATGAACCCCAAATTCTACTGGAAAGCAGACTTCTGGAGAGTAGTTGGGCTTTTATTCCTTTGCACATAGGACACCTCCGTAAATGTGTGATTATGCTTGAAAGAATATGTGGGTGAATTCTGAAAAGGGAGTAGAAGTACCTGCGTGCTTGTAAAATCCCTCCCTGAAGAAACCAAACGGAGCTTTCCAGAGATGGATAAATTTTCTACCAAGGAGGGCCACAGAATAAATTAGCTGCCTCTTAAAAACCAGTGATGAAGGGAAGGTGAGAGGACAGACAGTGTCATTCTCTGCATGTCTATGAGCCATGATTAAAAGAGGACCATTAGGATGCTTCAGGTCAGAGCATACTTAAGAGCATCCCCAAAGACCTTGAGACAGAAGAAGCAGATGACGCCAACTGGGATCATACACAGTGCTCACCCCATCAGGAGAAAAATGGGAATAAACTCATGCTGGGACTCACCCCAATGCAAAGATTCTACAGCACTTTCTAAGAAATATCCAGAAAATAAGAAAGAACCAATAGACTTCTGAATAGAAAAATGATTTCATCTGTCCCCCACACTTTTATTAGCTACAGAGATGATAACTCTTCAGATTGCAGTGGGGTATGTAAAGACCTAGATGCAATAACCTTGTGAGGACAAAGTTCTTCAAGAGGCCTGGCCCATCTGTTTGGCTATGCTAGAATCTTCACTGGTCCATGGAGTTCAGATCTCTCTCTGGGCATTCTCTTACTATTTTATTTGAGGCCTCGTTCTGGAGAGGATTTGAGGTGGCCTATAACATACGTAGCATATTAACAAGGAGCCAAACCAGAAAGGAAAACCTAAATGGCAGCCCAGATAGATTCTGAGTGAGCCCAGTGTGCCCAACATGCTTCCTCTGTCGTGTGCCAACCTGGCTGTCTTGGCTGTCTGCCTTCAGCTGGCAACTTGGTAATAGGAACCTGATTGGGACCCCAGAGTGACTTGTTCTGAAGAAACCACAAAAACAAACATTACAAATGCTCTGGAAAACTATAACCCTTCAGATGTCTTCTTTTTAAAAGGGAGTTCTCTTTCTAAAAACATATATATATATATATATATATATATTACTTGTTTTAAGTTAGTTTTTATTTTATTTCATTTATTTATTTATTTTTATTAAATCATAGTTGTACACATTAATGCTATCATGGGGTACAGGGTGTTGTTTCCATATACAATTTGAAATATTCTCATCCAGTTGGCCAACATAGCCTTCATGTCATTCTCATAGTTGTGTTAAGACATTTATATTCCACATTTAGAAAGATTCACATGTACCCTTATAGGATAGATCTTAGGCGTGATCCCAACAATCCCCCTCCCTTCATTCATTCTCCCCCCTCCTTTCCCTTCCCCCTCCCCTTTCCCCATATTCTTGGGCTAAAATTGGGTTATAGATTTCCTATGATAGCTAACTATTAGTTTCATAGTAGGGTTGAGTACATTGGATACTTTTTCTTCCATTCTTGAGATACTTTGCTAAGAAGACTATTTTCCAGCTCCATCCATATAAACATGAATGAGGCAAAGTCTCCCTCTTTCTTTGTGGCTGCATAATATTCCATGGTGTACATATATCACAATTTATTGATCCATTCACGAGTCGATGGGCACTTGGGCTTCTTCCATGTCCTAGCAATTGTGAATTGGGCTGCAGTGAACATTCTGGTACAAATATCTGTATTGTAGCGTGATTTTTGGTCTTCTCGATATATACCTAGCAGAGGAATTATAGGATCAAATGGCAGATCTATTATATAGAGTAACATGCATGATTTCCAAAATAGATTTATTGGGATTGTTCTCACAGTGGACGTGTCTTTTCATAGTTGAACCACCAATATTAGACTATCTGTGGGGGAATTGATGAACTTCAAATTATAGAACCTCCTTCAATGAAGTTTCCTTCTGTGAAAATGTTGGTATACAGTGGGCCAGGGTGAGCTTGAGATCACAGTCTTTGAGCACCTTGAGGGCTGCTATTGCATGTTACTGGATCAAAGCCAACCATGGACAGAATTCCCAGTGATCTGGGGGAGGAGCCCATATGTCCTGTGAGACACCAGCGTCTCAACCTGCGGTCTGCCCCATCTTCCTAGAGATGGAGAAATGGTCTACAGATGGGCCAAAAGTCTCCTCACAGATTGTTTTTATTCTGCTCATGTATAATCAAGCCATTGAGGACCCCCAAATCCTACTACATATTTTAAAGTAGGTATAACTTTATTTTAACCTGCCCCCTAAAACTTAGCACTTTATTAAATATTTAAAATGCATTGGGTTTCATCCATGGTCTATTTACCAAGCAATTAACTTAGGCCTAAACATATGACCCATGTATAGAAGATATTCCACAGGGTCCGACTATTTCTCTTCATTAAAAAATTTCTAAACACTCTTCCACCAAAGGTTCCCCAGCCTATAAATGGCAGAGCTGGGATTCGAACCCAGCTTTGTGGGTCCACAGCCAGTTCCATTAACCATCATGTAGCATTACAGTTCCATGAGCTGTGCATCAAAACAACACACCTGCATTTAAGAGAAGCATTTCCTACCTCTTCTTTGGCTTTGTAGGAATTATAGCTACTATTTTGGGGAAGAAAATTAATGAAATTTTAGAGTCATCAGATAATTGTTTACTTTTCTGATATTAGACCCTGGGTTAGTGATTCTCAAAAGTCAATCCATAGATCTCTTCTGGTCTCTAAATTTCCATATGTTGATGTAGAAATGACATATGCACTTACTGAGGATAATAGGACCCAGTCCTAAGCTTTTGGTTGGAATTAAACGAGTTAACATTTATGAAGTGCCCACACAGTGCTTGGCACCTGGTAAGTGGTATTTAAGTGTTTGCTACTCTTGTTTTCATTTGTCCCTTCTTGTTCCAAACAATCAATCCTAATAGAACTTCTCAGTCATTAATAGGCATTTCCATTGCTCATTTAGCAAACAAGGAGTCAAGTTGGCTAATGAGAGTTCACAGATGACAACAAGGTTGTGTTTTGGTATGAAGAGCCTTACTGGGGGGAGAGGGGGACACCTGGGCTTTGTCATGGCTGAGGGACTCTGATAATGTCACTCTGCCACTTTCAACTTCATTTCATCTCTCATCCAAAGAAAATTTAAAAGTTATCCAGCTTAATCTTTAGGTGTATTCAGAAAAAATAAGACAGAGGGGATAAAATACATGTACATTAATAAAGATCAGAATTTTGTTAGAGTTCACAGAGAAACTGGGCCCTTCAGGAGATCACAACTAGAGGGGAAGACAGGTAAATATAAGACCCTAGGACAGAACCGTAGGAGCCACCATAAGACAGGATGCTGTGGGTATACAGAGGAGACACTCCAGCTTGACCTTGACAGAGGAAATGTCAAGTGATAAAGAGTGTGATAACAATCATTGCTAGGACTATAATTTCTTGGGCACTGGTTTATTGGCAAGTACTTTGTAAAAATCTCATCTTTCCATGAACTTTATGAGGTAGGTGCCAATATTCTCTCTATTCTACAAATTCTAAAAATGAGACTGTGAGTTCCAAGCACTTGGGCAGAACTGAGAGTGTCACATATGCAAAGCCCAGCGCATTGCAGCCACTACAATCCTGGCACGTCCTGGCCGATGCAGTGTACCTCTCCATGGTGCTGAGGACTTTCTGAGAAGGTGGTGCTTGGGCCGAGAGCTGTGAAGTCAGTAGAGTTGGCTAGGAAAGATGGAGTGGAAGGGAGGCATTCCAAATGGAAGGGAAAGCAAAAATAAAGGCAGGAAGTCTGTCTGAACTCTGCAATGGAACATTCCATTAAATAATCTGATGTATTGGCATGCCACGGTAAAGCACAGGCTGTAACAATTTATCAAATATTTTCAGCTTCTTGGAGAGAGAGAACAAATGAACAAGGGGCATTATCACGACAGCAATCAGGCTTGCCTAAGCAAAGAAATTGCTCCCCTCTTGCTAAATAATGATTTAGAGGGTTGTTTCTATTTCCAACTTCATGACTGCCTCATAAAAGAAACGAATACCCCAGCAGTACCCTGAAGATGGGATGCTAAAACAGCACATTTCTCTGCAAACCTCCTATTTCCGTTAACTTTAGAGCTTCTTAAATTTGCTGCTTTCGGGCATTTCTCTCTCCCCCACCTTGCTCCTCTCCTGTAGACAAGTACTTTATTGGAAACATCCCATTTGGTTATTTTAAAAAACAATTATTTATTTATTTCATAGAATTATTTAAATCCCCTTTGCCAATGCCCAAAGGGCTCTGGGCGTTTGCACAAGAATCAGAAAATGGGACAGGCAGTTTGTTTACTGTCAGCAGCTGGGCTCCCCTAAAATAACTGAGGGCCCCTGGCCATGCCCCATGTGGAAAATCAACCGTGCCCTGAATCCTCAAGGTCAGTGATTTGAAAAGGAAAGATCGGGAAAGCCTCCTCGTTCTATGTCTGGATTCTGAAGGGATCCTTTGATTTTCTTTTCATTCATTCACCAGCTACTTATTGAGCATTTGGGATATAACAGACACTCTGCAAGGTGAAAGAACTACTCTGGTAAATAGAATTTAGACTCTATTCCCAAGGAACTCACAGTCTAACTTGTAGGCAAGCAAACAAAAGGTGATTAATTGCCCGAGAAGCCATGTACAAGGATGTAGCAATGTATATGGTGGGAAATAGCTAAATAAATTGGCACAGACTAGTAGTTAGAAAGAATAAGATGGCACTATATTCTGATATGGTTAAACTACTGTAGGAAAATAATACATCAAGTATGATATAGTTATGTAAGAGATGTATAAATTTATGTCAACTTAATGTTAGCTTGAAAGATGAGTGGTAGAAGCAACTCAGTTGTTTTCTTGGTGGGCCTGGGGAAAAAAATCCAGAAATTTTTAGCCTTATCTGTATTTTTTTTACCCAATAAATGTATTTATATAACACTAGAATATTTAGAGTCCAGTTGCTAAAAACAACATCAGGTGCACTATAGGCTACAGCCATAATATAAAAGGAGAGCATTTCAGGCTGAAGGGAAGTTTTTCTAGAAGAGGACATATCTGAATAGGGTTTTGATGAATGGATAGGAGGAGTTTTCTAGAATGGTGAAATTAAACAACAGGTTCACAAAGAGGAGGAAACTTCAGGAGACAGCATGAGTTATGTCCCAAAGGATTCTTCTCCGTATTTTACATACGTCATCTCTTTGAATCCTTACGACTGCACAGAAAAAGTACAACAGTATCACGCACATTTTGCAAATGAAGAAACAGAGGTGCAGCCCCATGAAAATAGTCACAGAAGACACTCAGATCTTTCCCAAGACTTTTGCTATGAAAGTCATGAATTATCATTTACCTCCTCAGGAGAAAAGACAGGACTATTCAAGATGCTTTTTTGAAAGCACGCATATTGTGATAACACTTATGTAAATAAATGAATAAAAGAAATGCTGACCAAAAAGATGCCCCTGGATAGGGTGGTAGGGTTGTGGGTAGCTTCTGCATCTTTTCCTTGCACTGGCTGAGTTGGGTATTGTGGTTATGTTACTTTCATAATAAAAACTGTGCTTCTATAAGTAAGGGAAAGACTTTTACCTCAAGGCTCCAGAGTTGCCGACACATGATGTTGGGATGGCACAGACAGAAATGAGACAAGCACAGCATCCCCAGGCTTCTTGGGAAGGGAGCAGAGAGGACATGGGCTCAGTTCTGTGCAGTGGGACTTGAACTGGAAATCCTCAGACCGAGCTCAGTCTCCCATGTACAGAAGGAGAGGCTGGGTCCATGTTTTCCCAAGAACAGGTTTTGTTCATGAGATGTTTTCAAAAAGTAAATGGAGAAACAAGATGTCAAGTAGAAGTGAATCACGTTGTATGAGAATTTTCCCCTTTTCATTCTTTTGATCTTTCTTGTTAAAAGGAGAAAGTCCCATTTTAAGAGTAGCATATTTTTAACACCTCTCTATCATTGACTAGTTTCCTAGTAAACCTTACTCCCACCCTCTCTATTTCCTTCCTTCTTCCCTCTCTTCTTTTCTTCCTCTCTCTTTCTTAAACAAAAAAAGAGTCACCACTGAGCTCAGAACATCCAGCAGGCAATGATATCTGTTTATTATTTATGGTCTCTTTTTATTATATTTATTTTTACAGTTTCCTTGTATTAAATCAAATAAGCTAAAGTTGTCTGTTAAATTAATTTTTTTATGTTAAAATATAATTCAAGATCAAGAAAGGTAAGTTATTATTGGCTCAGGTGGTGAATAAACATGGAGAAATCATCATAAAGTTTGCGAACCCTGAACTGTCCGATATCTCTGATACTGACCTCTTCTGAGGTTCCCAGCAATGTATGTAGGGAGATCCAGAGTCCCTTGTCAGGGGTTGAATCTTTGCAGTGACCTTCAGCGACCTCCAGGACATCTCTCTTTATTACCAGGCTGCAGCTTTCCTTTCAACACCCGGCATCTGAAGGCTCAGTAATGCTTTTGGCCATTGATCTCCCTCTGATTTCCAGGAAAGGATGGGGACACGTGCCCAGTCCAAGAATGATAATGACTAAATCGTGAAGCCAAGTGTTATCCTGAAAGCTTAGAATCAGGATGCAATGATAATTGTCAGGCATTTCTGCCCTATGACCCTCAGTCAGAGGAAGGGATGAAGGGAACAAACAATTGTTGAGCACTCACTGTATACATTGAACTATTAGTTGCTTTCTCTTGCTATAAAACCGAGGTCCAGGGAAGTTCAGTCATTTACTCAAAGACCCAGAGCTGGGACTCTCAGGCCCTCAGGTGCCAAATCTGACTGCAAAGCTATTTCACTTTCCTTAAAGTACTGTTGTCTTGCTTGGTGGGGATTTCATTACAATCTTCATCCTGGGGTAAGAAAAGGGTTAACTTTTTATTTTCTACTTTTTAATCTGCAGGGCCCCACTTGCACTTCTTTGTTTCCCCCCCCAACCCCCTGAAATTGCCCTGCCTAGTTTCCTTCCTGTTTCCTTTTCCCCTGCTCTTTTTTCCAAATCAAAGTCACCTGTCACCACCTTGAAGCCTTGGACACAATTCCAGCTCACGTTTCTTTTCTTTTCTGAGCATTTCAGCAGTAAGACTGGAGAATCATCAGGACTGCAAAGTGGCATCAGGTCTCACATGTAGGAATCCAAATCCGGCCACTTCTACTTGCCAGCTATATAAGTTTGGGCAAATGAGTCAACCTTTCTGAGCCTGGGTTGCTCATCTATACAATGGGCTCAATGTTCTGAAAGCTGAACCTCATAGGTACATATCAGAACTGAACCTCCTAGGTGCATACCAGAACTGAACCTCCTAGGTACATATCAGAACTGAACCTCCTAGGTACATATCAGCACTGAACCTCGTAGGTACATATCAGCACTGAACCTCGTAGATACATATCAGTATTGAACCTCGTACGTACATATCAGCACTGAACCTCGTAAGTACATACCAGAACTGAACTAGCATGTTGATCAGGTGGCCCTTTCCTTCCCATCTTGGTGCTTTTTGTCCACTCCTGCAGAGTTCCTTCTACAACAGCAATCTCACCATCTTATTCCTCCTCAGAAACATTCGAAGAGCCCCACCGTTTATTTGTGTAAAACATCATGGTACAATGGAGGTGGAGTTCTAGCCTCCTGTCTAAAATTCATTTGACCCAGACCTACTTCCTTACTCTCAGAGAGTTATGTTTTTATTTATAAAACTAGGAAACTGAGGCCTACTCCATGGGATTTGGGTCAACAAAGTGCTTGTAAATGAACATCAGTGTTGTTATGTGCCTTAATAAAGTGCAATGTTAGGTTCATAGCAAGGTTCAAAATTCATAGCAAACCATGGGGATTCAAATATAAAGCAGAATTCAATTATTCATTCGTTTGCTGAATGTTCATTTGGCACCTTCTGTGTGCCTGGCACTGTCCTAGGTTTGGGGATATAGCAGTGAATGAAATGGCAATAGAGTTTACATTTTTAGTGTAACTTTAAATCTGAGCTTTCTGCTACCTACTTAGTCAGGAAAATAAGTAAGGAAATAGATTATTATAAATGATGCAGGTGGCATTACATGTCCAGGTTAAACTTGCAACTCTGGAATCAGGTCTAGGTTCAAATCCCAGCTCTTCTTCTTATGGCCTTGGCAGGTCCTCAGACACCTTTAGGAGTAAATAGTGCCAATCTTGTGAAGCTGTTTTGATAATCAGATAAGGCACATCACAGGGAGTCCATGGAAGTGAGAGCCCCTTGGATTCCTACACAGAGTGGGAATGTTTTCCGTCCACCCATAATTCCTTGCGCAGTGTCCTACACATAGTAGGTGTTTCATGAGCGTCTTGATTGGCTAGTTGAAAACCTGTTGGACAGAAACAAGCAGATACATTAGTCCCTCTCAGGCCAGCAACCCCACCTTACCCACAGAGGAGGCACTTGTCATTCTACATGATTCTGATAGATATTTCTTTTCCCCTAATGCATGCAAAAAAAATTAGCTGAGTTTACCTCATGCCTCAGAAGATTTTTTGTTGCTCTTGAGTGGTTTTGCAGAGATAAATAAGTTCTTAAGCAAACTAAACTATCCAGATGCCCTTGGCTGGGGAATGCTTGATGCAGTCTAGCACTTCAGTAAAAAAAATTGAATAATCATTTTCTCACCTACTATTCAGTGTTTTCTAAAGACAAAAGGAGGTGATAATAATGATGATGATAGTAACTGTAACAGAATGATTATAAAATAAACTCATAGCATAAACATCTTTATAAGCTAAGAAGAATTTACATTGTGCTCAGAAGCATGGACATGCAATGGTAGGAGCTCTGGAGTTTTCAGGTATGTGATCTCAGGCAAGTTATTTAAAATCATGTTGTCTTCTCATCTGTAAAATGGTTATAAGAACTGTAGTTGGTTATAAGAACATCTCATAGGGTTGTTCTGGGAAACCTGCATAAAACTCTTAATACAATGCCAGGAAGATAGTAGTCTAATTCACATGTTCCATCTTTTGCATTTCAAAAGTATTTAATGAGAGCCTGTTTTGTGCCAGGCACAAGGGTAGGCTCTTGAGATACATCTGTGAATAAAACTAATGCCTGTGCCCTCATGGGGAAGTCGCACTGGGATCACTCTTAGTGATCAAGAGTCCGTGGGCTTCCTGTGATGTCTCTGGCATATAGGTAGGTATTGGTTGCCCATTTGGAGGAAAGTCTGATTTATTTGCTGGGATTAATACGCAGGGGAGGTGGGCACAGTAGAGGATGGAGGTGGCAGGTGGCTGGAATTAGGAATCATGGCATCTGGCTTGTGGATGTGGCCATCCTCCCAATCTGTGTGTCAACTTTTATTTGTTTATTTTTTTGTTCTTTTAGAGACAGAGTCTCACTTTGCCACCCTCAGTAGAGTGCTGTGGCATCACAGCTCACAGCTGCCCTGTGTGTCATGAGGGTGACATGAGGCATCACTGAAGATAGCTTCCCTGCAGTTCCCCAGCTGGAATGGGTGCCTGAGATGCATGCTGCAAAATTTCCTTTAGACCTAGAACATTTTCAGGATAGTAAAATTAAGTGGCAGAACCAGGATTTAAATACTGTCTGAGGACCTCAAAGGCCATGATTAGAAATGAAAATGGAAGATGGAAAACTTGGCATCCATTTGATTACCTGTTTTGTGTCAAAAGTTGTTCTTCATCTTATTATATCAGACCTTTAAATATTCACAACAACTCAATATTATTCCCCCAACATGGAAATGGAGGCTTGAAGAGTTGAAATGACTTATCTGGGATCACTCAGCTAGCATGGGGTAGAGCTAAAATTCAACTTCAGGAATTTCTATGTTAACTTTAACTGAGGGTTTTCCTATAATCAATCCATAACTGGCCATCTATGGTTCAATTGTATGACCCTATCTTAAATGTCACATTTCACTGGAAATTAATGTGAGAGTTACACATGGATCAGCAAATTGCAGTACCAGGCATGGAATTCCAGACCTGTCAGTCTGTCGATGTCAGTGTTAATATCCAAGGCTTCCTGAAGAACTAAACATCTCCCATTAGCTTCCTCTTTTCTCTAATTATTTTAAGTCTCATTTTGTCATGCCCTACATCCCTGGCTTCCTAAATCAGTGACTCTCATGTAACGCACTTTAATTCTCCAAGAAAAAGCCTTTGAGGTATTTACGGAGGTGTTAAATTCCCTCAATCTCTTACTCTGCTTTTATTTTTTCATGTGTTAGAACAGCGGTCCCCAGACTTTTTGGCACCAAGGACCAGTTTTATGGAAGATAATTTTTCCACAGACTGGGGGAGGAAGGGGATGATTTTGATATGAGTCTGCAAGCAATTGATTTGCTGTGTCCTCTGTGCATTCACACCTCTCTGCTGATGATAATCTCTATCTGCAGCCTCACCCCAGCACGAGCATCAGCCCAGTAGCTTCACCTCAGCTCATCAGGCATTAGATTCTCATGAGCAGCACACAGCCTAGAACCCTCACACGCACAGTTTAAAGTAGGATTCACATTCCTGTGAGAATCTAATGCTGCTGCTGACTGGACAGGAGTTCTGGTGGTGATCCAAGGGGAGTGGCTGTAAATACACATGAAGCCTTGCTCTGCTGCTTGCCAGCCACTCACCTCCTGCTACGCAGTGTGCTTCCCCAGTACTGGTCTGTGGCTGGGGGCTGGGGACCACAGTGTTAGAACATGGCTGATTATATCTTCTTCAGTTTATCAACTTGCCAAAGAGGAGCAGGATGGGTTTTCAGGAGCTGTGTGTCCATGAAATCAAACTACACAGGATGGAGGGCTGGAGGACAGCGTGGGATAGCTTTGTTTTCTCCAGCACTTCCAATTCAGGGTTGGACTTAATTATGAAAAAGTGCCTGATCCTCAAAATGGTATGAATAAGGAATCTGGGACTTTTTCCTAACATGTCAGTCCCCTAATAATTAAGATTCTGTCAAGACTTTGGCGCATCCATTACTCTGTCATTAGGTGAGATAGCCCGTAAGGTATCTCATGCCCTTGCCCCCTCTCTCCCTCCAGCACCTATCCTACTCTATGGTCAAGTACATCTGCAGAGTAGTCCTCCCAGCATCCTTCTATTACACCTGGTCCTCTTACCTCATCCTTTATGTGATTGCAATCTGAGCTTCTAGGTTAGGACTGTATGACCCCATGGACACAGCTGAGTGAGCTGGGGGTGGACCCCTGACCCAGGCTGAGTCAATAGACTTAGCATTTAGCCTTGGACCTCAGACATGCCATCATTCATCATTCTCTTTCTGGGGCTTAGAGTATGACATATTTGTGAAATTATTGGCAATCATGTTTCCCAAAGTATCCAAGGAACAAGGAGAAGGCTAAGAAAGGGAGAGAGAAAAATGGGCAGAAGAAAAGTGAGAATGGTGCATGGGAAGGAGCAGAAGGGACAGTGTCTGAGCGAGGTTCTAGTAATACCTGAAATCAGCTTAGCAATGCCAGGAGACAACTGTAGTTTTGTTTCGTTTTGTTTTTACTTTTACTTTTTTTGAGAGTTAAAAGTGTATTTATTATGGGTTTTTTTTTTACGTCTTTTTCGTCTTTCTGCTTAAAATTTTTTAATACATTTAAGGAGTACAAGTTGAATTCTGTTACATGTATATATGGTACAGTGATCAAGTTGGGGCTTTGGTGCACCTGGGGATAGTGTACACTGTACCCCAGAATTCATTCTTCACACCCTCCCCTTTTTGAGTCTACAGTGTCCCTTATATCACTCTACTTGCCCCTGTGTACCTATAATTTAGCTCCCATGTATAAGCGAGAACATGTGACATTTATTTATTTTTATTCCTGAGTTACTTTACTTAGGATAATGGCGTCCAGTGCCATCCAAGTTGCTGCAAAGGGCATTATTTCATTCTTTCTCATCTCGGAGTGGCACTCCCTGAGGGGCATATAGACAGATAAGGAAACCCAGTCACAGGAGTGACATCCATCACAACCACAGTCCTTGGAATTACGTGGGAGCAGGGAGTCATGGGGTCCCCTGAGAATTCTTCCTGCTGCCAGAATAAAGAGATAGTGTAAGTAAACCTCCTCGTGTGGGACGTGGCATGTGGTGAATACTCACTGAACAGCAGCCATAGTATTTTGCTGTTTTAATTATTAGCATTAATCTCAGTCCTTCTCACTCAGGACCCTGTCTTCTCAGTCTCAATGCTATCATACCATCTCTAGTCTTTTCTTACAAGAAAAGGCTTTTGAGTCCCCACAAGCTTCAGGCTTCAAAGATTTGAGATTTGTTATTTGTTTTGTGTGTTTGGAGTGAATAACCTAATGGAGGTCGTGGCCAAGCTGCTACTGTTTGGAAAACAATTGTCCCTTAGGAAAGGGCTTTCAAAATGTTCCTGCTCTGGGAGGTTCAGATATTTTCCCAATTAAAACAGTTTTCCCTTTTCCCCCGGGATTCTGTAACTTGGCTCTGAAAGCTCTCCCCGGGAGGGAGGGACAGAGTTAAGAAGAGGTGAATGATTCCTCTCCACTCTCCAATTTTGCCCAGGCCCACTGCCTCATTAGTGTGGGTGAGAAACGGGTTTTTCTGATGGATTTGCCCAGAGAAGAATCCCATTCACCCACTGTTACCCGTCAGGCCCTGTGCAGGGTCACAGAGTTAGAGCTGTGAAGAAGCCCAGCAAGGACCCACTCAAGCCAGGAGCATCTGCCATGCAGGGGAGGTGGTGACGGCGCCCACACCCATGTATCAGATGATTTCAGAAGCCTTAAATACTGTCAAGACATGAACAGGCTGATGCTATTGAAAGTGGCTCAGAGAGGTACCAGCTTATCCTGCTTGTTCAGGGAAGGCCTTTATAAGAAAAGAATATTTTGGCTGAGATCTAAATAACACAAAGAAGCCAGCCATACTGAGAGCAGGAGACTATTCCAGGCATAGTGTCAAGTAAACACAGACATCGAGCTGGGCGCTTACAGGGTGTGTTCAATGAAGGCCTGGCAGAGTACACAAGGGAGGCCAGGCAAGGGGGTAGATAAGAGTGGCCACAGAGGCTTCCCGGACACCCAGAAATCTTCATGTTATTCCAAACGTGGTTCAGTGGGAAATCAATGGAAAGCATTAAGAGAAACGGTGGAATCTAACTTACATTTAAAAAGATTGCAATTTGTCATTTTGTTGGCTTCCCAGCATCTTTTTTTGAGATATAAGCCACATACCATGAAATTCACCATTTTAACATGCATAATTCAGTGATTTTTAGTATATTCCTGAGGTTGTGTAGCCATTACCACTAAATCTGATTTTGTTTTTAAAATGATGGTTCTGGCCACTGTGTGGCAAATGACCTATATAGGGTGAGACAAGAAAGCTCCCACAGTGGCCCTGGTAAGGCCGGATGGGGGCAGCACCAGGGCAACAGTGTCAATGAAGAAAACTTCCAAGTTTCCATGTCAGACAATCTGATGTGGTGACAAGAGCACACAATCTGTGGGGCTGGACAACATCACTTTGGACCTACAACTCACCAGCTGCCTAATTGGTCTGAGCCTCAGTTTCCCAATCTGAAAAATGGGAACATGAATACCTACCTTATTTGTTTGTTGTGAAAATCAGGTAAGATATAATTCATACATGTTTATCACAGTGCTTCGGATGCAGTGTGTGTTCCAAGTGTGTCATGTTTCTTCTGTTTTGAGGCCTCTCTCACTGAATCTTCTTGTCTCTACCTGCTCCTCCCCCCCACCTCTGCTCACACTCAGAAGGTGGCCCCACCTTGGGGCTGACTTTCAAGAACTCTGTTCAGAATTTCTCTGAGCCAATTTCTCAAAGCTGGAAAGAATCCTTTGGAAGAAATGTTTGGCCTTTCACTTGCCAATAGAGGAAAAAAATAACTTTTCATGGAAAGTGTTGAGGGTAGTTCTACCTCCACTACTGCCAAGCTGTGTGTGCTCTTACACAAATCACAACCCTTCTGAGATTCAGTGTCCTTGTTTACAAAACAAGGATGTTAACACCCACTTTATTAAGCAAGACTATGGGAGGCTTGAATGGGAGCTACCATAGAAAACCCCAAGGGGTTGCACAAATGCAAAGAATCATTCATTTTATTTCCTATCTGCAAATACAGAGTGAACGCATCCCTCTGTGCTTGTCCCATTGGGCTGCATGTCCTTGGGAACAAACTAGAGACAGCTCTTATTTATAGGATGGCTACACATCCTGGTTTGTCCAGGTCTATTCTGCTTTATGCCTATTGTCCCAGAATAATTAACAGCTCTGCCTCTCACTGTGAAGAGTCATCTGGTTTGGACAGTAAATTATTTAGTCACTTGATGTATTCACATCATCATTTTTTCCACAGGTCAGATTAGACCTTTTCCTTTATTTCTTCAGCTGGAATACCAAAAGCACTTCAAGTTTTTGCTTGCTTCTTCTTCAGAATGTACAAGTAGCAGTAAGATGGGATTCCATTATATGCAAGTATCTCATTCATGTTATATATCTCTATTAGGCTTCTATAAAATACTGAAAGGAGCAAACTTTTTTTCTATGTCCTTTGGCAGAGACAAAGGAAATGAGGGAACCTCTTGGAGGTGATGTCTCTCTTAAGCAGTGAAGAAGAGTGATGCATTTGTGTGTGAGGGGAATGGATGAAAGCAGGATGAAGGGTTCTGCTTTTTCTTCCCATCTCATTGAAATTTTAAGGAGGAAATAAAAGTTTCAATGATGCCTTAAGAGTAGGCTGTATTAGCCATGACGTATTAGCCGTGAGTCAATGCTAATGTGGAGGCAGCAGTTCAAAGATAATCTAAAATGCAGCCCGAAGGTGCTTGGCTTCCCACACACATCAGGGCTAAGCTGGCAACTGTTAGGTAAACCTGAGATTTAGCATTTTCTATACCAGCACCTGAGTTGAAATAATTTGATGAAATGGAATAACAGAATCTGGATAAGACAGCAAGGAGACATGAAAATGGAAGATCTGCTTCCAACAGGATCTACGTCAACTCAGGGAATCTGCTTCTGTGTTTGGTTAGAACTGATTTTGGAGACACGTTTTTGTCATGTTTAATGTAGCTCTACTCCTAACTTTTGAATTGGCTGATTTTTTATTTATTTATTAAATCATAGCTGTGTACATTAATGCAATCACAGGGTACAGTGTGGTGTTTTCATACACAATTTGAAATACTCTCATCAAACTGGTTAACGTAGCCTTCATGTCATTTTCTTAGTTATTGATTTAAGACATTCATACTCTGCTTTTAAAACGATTCACTTGTACCTTTGTAAGAT
>CAUYTI010074912.1:0-33704 GCA_963575145.1 Galago senegalensis | reverse complement strand
GACCCGCCAAACAACAATGACGGCTGCAACCAAAAAATAGCCGGGCGTTGTGGCGGGAGCCTGTGGTCCCAGCTACTTGGGAGGCGGAGGCAAGAGACTCGCTTGAGCCCAGGAGTTGGAGGTTGCTGTGAGCTGTAATGCTACGGCACTCTACCCAGGGGGACAGCTTGAGGCTCTGTCTCAAAAAAAAAAAAAAAATTTTAATCTCTGAAACATTATCAAGAAGACTGAGCTTACCGTAAGAGCAAGTGATGTACAGAATAGGACAAGATCCTGCTCCCCCTTTTTCCCTTTTCCCCACTCCACTTCTGCTGTTAGAAACCCGGCATTCCCACAGTTCCCACAGGCTCTAGGAAACAAAAGTATCAGAACAGAAATCTAACAGATCATGTACCTGCAGATCTATCTTTCATATAAATGACATGGGGTGAAATAAATCTGGTATTTTATGACCTGGTCAGGCAGGGAGAAGAAAAATCATAGGTTTCTTTAGTGTTAGGCGTGCCATGTGTGTTTAAGAACTTAACTGTCTTAGCCCATTGAAGCATGAAGTTCCAGTTCTGCTGTTAACTAGCTGAGTTATTTAACTTTCATGAACCTCTGCTTCCTTTCTATAAAATAGATAATGTCTTCCTCTCAGGGTTCAGCAGGAACTCATGCATTACATAGGAAGGCCAGGATGAGGGTGCAGGGATGATAAGGATGGGAATAGCTGGATTTGGGCCAGAGCTCTGGCTATTATAGGAGGATCATGAAGACCAGATAAGGATGAAGAAGCAGCAGGATTCAGTATGGAGTTAGACTCGGGGAAAGAAGCACAGCGCCACATGTGGTTTGATGGAGGGTTTGGTCCAGAAGTGGAGGTGCTGGCAGCATTGTTTTCCTTGATGAGTGATGAGGAAATCTGGAGGGAAAAGGGATGGGAAGGGACATTTTGATCTTTAGGTTTAATAGCCATTTGCTAAAAATGTTCACAAGACTGGGGCGGGGCAGAGGCAGACAAGAGGGAGTTGGGTGAGCCAGTCATGGGATGGTTCAGTGGGCTCCACGAGGCAGGGGCCATCACATGGATTCTGATATCCAGTCACCCAGCTGCGATTCAGAGCAGGACTCAGTGGATATCAGCAGAGAAAATGAATGAACAGCTAATAGATTCAGGCAGAAAGTTGTCCTTTTTAGACAAAAATCCTTGAAACATCTTTCTAATCTCAGCCTGCATTGCAGCCAAAGCTGGGCAGTTCCTAGGTTCCACCTGAGCCCCACAGAGGTGGTTAGATGACTCAAAAAGTCCAGCTCTGTGCAATGTGTTCAGAGACCTCAACAGGGCACACTTTCAGGCAACCAGCAAAGGGCTCTTTCCCTTCTAAAAAAGAAAACAAAAACCTCAACAACAACAGCAAACCCCAAGTAAAGGCCCATTTTCCTGGGTACCGCATTACAGTGTCTGAACAGTTTTTGGTAGGATTTAACATTTGGTCCTTAACCCTTGGGTCAGTCAGGCCTGCTTTCTTGCAGAGGGTTTGGCTAGACTGCTGAGCAGACGGTGATACATAGAGGCTGGGCTTGGCTAGAGAAAGGGGGTGGTTCTGATACGCATCTGTTTCTGGAGGAGAAAACTCTTTCATGTGCAGTCTTCTACTTTACCGGGTTCTACTTGTGGAACCATCTTTTATGTGTTCCCCAGTGACACCCTTTACCCACTTTTTATATTCCCAATACAAATTGTGCTATCGGGCAATGAATAGCCTCCAGATCCAGGCCACAGTGCAGTGGTGCTGCTGGCTGCCCATAGTTGGCCTTTGGCCAAGTCATCAGAGCACTGTCTGTGCAGTGATTTAAGAATAGTAGTTTTCAAACCCCGACCTTGGACATGTGAAAGTGCCACTGGGCAGAGGAAATATGAGGCTGGGGTCAGTGAAGTGGCCCAGGGCCCCTGCTCCCCTCTCAGGGCAGCTGCTCAGCTGCTAGGAAAGCCTGCATGCCAAAGAAGAATTGGTTGCTTTCTAAAAAGTTTCAGAACAAAGGCTGGGTGTGGTGGGTCATACCTGTAATCCTAGCACTCTGGGAGGCCAAGGCGGGTGGGTTGCCTGATCTCAGGGGTTTGAGACCAGCCTGAGCAAGAGTGAGACCCTGTCTCTAAAAATAGCTGGGGGTGGCTTGGCACCTGTGGCTCAAGTGGCTAAGGCGCCAGCCACATACACCTAAGGTGGCGGGTTTGAATCCAGCCTGGGCCCTCCAAACAACAATGACGGCTGCAACAAAAAAAAAAATAGCCAGGCGTTGTGGCAGGCGCCTGTGTTCCCAGATAATTGGGAGGCTGAGGTAGGAGACTCACTTTAGCCCAGGAGTTGGAGGTTGTGAGCTGTGATGCCACAGCACTCTACCCAGAGGGATAGCTTGAGACTCTGTCTCAAAATAAATAAATAAATAAATAAAAATAGCTGGGTGCTGGGCAGCACCTGTGGCTCAAAGGAGTAGGGTGCCAGCCCCATATATAAGACATGGCAGGTTCAAACCCCGGCCCCAGCCAAAAACTGCAAAAAAAAAAAAAAAAAAAGAAACAATAGCTAGGTGCTGTTTGTAGGCACCTGTAGTCCCAGCTAGTGGGGAGGCTGAAGTAAGAGCATCGCTTGAACCCAAGAGTTTGAGGTTGCTGTAAGCTATAACGCCTCAGGACTCTACCAAGAGTGTTGAGACTCTACCAAGAGTCTCAACGAAGTGAACCTCTGTCTTAAAAAAAAAAAAAAATAGGACATTTCACACCCTATTTTATTGCATTTCACACCCTATCTTTTGTAAAAATAATGGGAAATAGAAAAAGCAAAAGTGTGAAACTTCTGACACAACCAAAGTGAGAGAAAGGAGAGGTCTCATAATGTAATAAAGTGGAGACAAAGAAAGATCTCACTGGGCACGCTGGAAAAAGAGGCACATTTTTAGGCTTGCCGGATTTTAGGTAGTCAGAGGTGACATGAGAGGGAGAAAATGTGTAAGTAGGGAATACATATATAGAGAATGTTATGGAATGCTGGACACACATTGTTAAAGACGACAAAAAGGCAAGACTTATTGGGCATTGTGGAGTGATTGTCACATTCTGAGAATGAAGCCACTCCTTATAACATTGTTTGGCTTTGATGCATATTTTCATTTACGAAGGGAGCTGCCAGAATTATATTTTCTCATCATAAAAGTTATTGTGAACAATTATGGCAATACACAAATGGGTGAGAAAGAAAGAAACATTCACCTGTAATTCCAACCCCTGGGAAACTGCTCTTAAAAACATCACTGAAGCCTGGGTGTAGTGGCTCATGCTTGTAAGCCCAGCACTTGGGCGGCCAAGGCAGGTGGATTGTCTGAGCTCACAGGTTTGAGACCAGCATGAGCAAGAGACCAGCATGAGCAAGAGGGAGATCCCCCTCTAAAAATAGCTGGGTGTTGTAGTGGGCACCTGTAGTCCTGGCTACTTAGGAGTTGAGGCAAGAGAATTGCTTGAGTCCAAGAGTTTGAGGTTGCTATGACACCACAGCATTCTACCAAAAGCAACCAAGTGAGACTGTCTCAAAACAAACAAACAAATCACTGAGAATTTTTCAAGTTTTAGTTAAACAGGCTCGGCGCCTGTGGCTCGACGGGCTAAGGCGCCAGCCACGTACACCTAGGGTGGTGGGTTCGAGTCCCCAGCCCGGACCCGCCAAACAACAATGACGGCTGCAACCAAAAAATAGCCGGGCATTGTGGCGGGCGCCTGTGGTCCCAGCTACTTGGGAGGCAGAGGCAAGAGACTCGCTTGAGCTCAGGAGTTGGAGGTTGCTGTGAGTTGTAATGACACGGCACTCTACCCAGGGGTAAAGATTGAGGATCTGTCTCAAAAAAAAAAAAAAAAAAATAATTTCTGGAAATATTCTTTTATGAACTTCCTTTTAGCATTAGAAGCTCCAACAAAGAATAATGATTATTATTATAAAAGGAGATGGTTTAGTGAACAAATCCACAGGACCAGAGTCCTGGGTTCTGCCCAGGACTTTTTTATTTCTTTATTAAATCATAACTGTGTACATTAATACATTTATGGGGTACAATTTACTGATTTGATATACAATGTGGAATGGTTACATTGAACTGATTAACATTACCATCATCTCGCTCACTTATTTGCTGGGAAGACATTTATACTCTATTCTTAATAGTTTTGAAATGTACCATTGCATTATGCACATTGGTGCACCAGAAACTTTCCCTCCTCCTGGCCTCACGCCTCTCCTTAGGTGTTTCTTGGTTAGGGATAGAAACAGGCAACAGGAAAGGAAATAAGAGAAAAGTTTGGCTTCCTAGATAAGAAAGCTAAAAAGGGCCCAGAGCAAACAATGAGTTTTGGAACCTTGTGACTGAACTGACCGAGTTTGTCCTATTCTCCCCTAGTTGTTGCTAGTTTGCGACACAAAAGGAAATAATGGTCACAGTTACAGAACAAACATCACAAGACTAACAGACACCATCATACAATTGTCAGGAAAATAACAGGTAACAATTCTGGCTAAAAAGACAAGGAAAATGGGCACCCGTGACAACTGAGGTAATCTGTGACCAACGAGAAGTAAATGAGAATAACTAAAGGACCAGAGGAGTCAGTGAAAAACTTTATAGATAATTGGAGGAGACGCTGAAATGAGATGCTTGTACACTGGCTTGTGTGGTGTCTCCTCTCACTTGTGAGGGGGACCCTGTTCCAATCCCTAGATAAGTCTAGGCTTATCTACACTTTGCTTTAAATACAAACTTTGCTTTTTTCTATTGCATTGGAATTTTGGCTGCTTTATTTTCCACTCCCCCATACCTTGCTTTCACTTTTTCCCCCCTACCTAGGTTTTAGAAACAATTCCCTTTAAACTGGAAGATTTCAGGACATTGCTAATTGCCCTGCCACCCATGGGCCCTGAAAATCCCTCCTCACTAGCAACTAACAAACACAAAAGAAACAAAGATGTGGACAACACTTCCCTTACAGATCCTAATCTCCAACCTGGCAGGCCCTGAGTGACTGAATGCCTCCCAAAGTTAGGAGGGAGATTCCAAGAGAACTTACATGGTAATGTCTCTGTTTCTGGCTTGAGACTGGCCAGGGTTGTTGCTGAGACCACTGCTTGGCCTGATCCTAGCAAATGGAAGACTGCCGCTAGAACTGGAATCACTAGAGTCCAGCTGAGAGAAAATGAGAAAAACAATAAACCACAACAGGAACCCAAAAGGTTTATTAAGAAACTAAACTCATAACACACAGACCTCTCAAAAACAGTACATTGAGAGAGTTGAAGAATCACAATGTTTAAAAATGACAACCATAAACTCAGGCAAAAGTATTTTTCTGACTGCCAGGAAAAGTCACAAAAAGTTATGTGTCTATGAGCTTCTTTCCAGGCTTTTCCAAATAACTTAAAATGTTCTGTTTATTATTATTATCTTGGGGTGGCACCTGTGGCACAGTGAGTAGGGCACCGGCCACATATGCCAGAGGTGGTGGGTTCGAACCCAGCCCCAGCCAAAAACTGCAAAAATAAATAAATAAATAAGCAAATAAATAAACAAACCTTAAAAAAAAAAACAGAATTATTATCTTGAAGTTAAAATAGTAGCTTATGAAGGCCACAGGAGTTAATCTGTTATTTGCAGGTAAATTTGAAAAATGATAAATCAACTATCATATATGCCTAAAATGTTAAAACTAAGAAAACAGTTTACACAAACCAATAATTTACATAAAGGATATTTTTTTTCTTTCTTTCTTTTCTTTTTTTGAGGCAGTCTCATTTTGTCACCCTCTGTAGAGTGCCATGGCATTGTAGCTCACAGTAACCTTAAACTCTTGGGCTCAAGTGATCTTCTTGCCTCAGCATCCCAAGTAGCTGGGATCTTCTTGCCTCAGCATCCCAAGTAGCCAGGCACCTGCCACAGTGCCTGGCTATTTTTAGAGATGGGAGTCTCATTCTTGCTCAGGCTGGTCTTGAACTCACGAGCTCAAGCAATCTGCCGCTTCAGCCTCCCAGAGTGCTAGGATTATAGGCATGAACAACCATGTCCGGCCCTAGGTAAGGGATACTTCAGCTCTTCCTCTCTGGATACTCTTACCTCTGAAAATTTTCTCTCAAACAACAACTATATGGTATGATTTCATCATATTTCATTTTACTAAGAGATTCTTCAATTTCTTCTTGTGAATATCCCATTTTCACCAAAATATCTAAAAAAGAAGGGTATAATATAATTTATGTGTTTTGTTTGGGCAAGAAATCATTCTGTTACAGGGTAAAATAATTTTCTTTATTTGACCTAAAAGACCACATATTTTTGTAACACAAATGAGTACTTGTTTCTAAGTTACTACTACAGGAAACTACAGTTAGTTAAGTTCCTAAATTTGATATATCAGATAAGTTGTCCATTATATAACTTGCGCTTAATGTTTCATTATTCACGTTTTAGGCATATACGTGAGTCAAAAGAGAAATATGTTATTTATACAAACATATGCATACAGAAGCATGTAGGCACAGAGTATCCCCTATTCTTTTCTGGTCTGAGATGTCTAGTTCTGGTTCCACAAATGATTTAAATTCATCTTCCCCATGCCTTTGCACTGAGCTACCTACCCTTTATGATTTGCTGAAAAGGTGAACTGTTCATGAGGAGCATCAAATAAAATATTCTGATTATCACAGTTATAAGAAAATTTATTTTCAACAATTTTTGACTATAGGTTAAAGGGTAACTTAATTTTTTTTAATGTCTCAATTCCTGCTTAAAAAGTCCCAAGCAAGTATTCAGTATGCCACACAAACCAAGCTACATTCTAAAACAGTCTGAAAACTCTCCCAAGTTATGACTTATTTTCACTTATGTGACAACCTCTAGAGTGCTCTGTTTAATTGGATTTAGTAGCAAGAAACGTCTGAGGGGGGTTTATAGTCCTGTAGAGATGTAGAAAGGGATTCAGTACACCCCTCTTCAGATGCTCTCTCCTGGTTCCTTTCAGGAAGGAGGGCGGAAAGAAAACTAGTGAGAGTCAACTTTTAGGTTAAAAAACAACAAAAAAAAACACCTCACTGAAATATCTAAGCTGATATAACATTAAAAATATAAACTCATTTTTTTTTTTTTGATACAGAGTCTCAAGCTGTTGCCCTGGATAGAGTGCCAAGGTGTCACAGCTCACAGCAACCTCAAACTCTTGGGCTCAAGCAATTCTCTTGCCTCAGCCTCCCAAGTAGCTTGGACTACAGGTACCCAGCTATTTTTTTTTGTTGTTGCAGTTGTCATTGTTGTTTTAGCTGGCCCGGGCTGGATTCGAACCTGCCAGCCTCGGCGTATGTGGCTGGCGCCCTACCCCCTGAGCATGGGTACCACTGCCAAATCCACATAATTTTACAAAATTCCTTTTACTTTGATACAGCACATGGATGCAACTGCTTCCTGTACCTTCAGGCTTTGCCCAACCAAGGGAAGTGAGCCATGATGAGCATACACAGGATGACCACGAGACTTCAGATGTGACCTCCACATACTGACCTCGGGCCCGTGGAATCTCTTGCCCTGGAAGAGCTCAGGGGTTGAGTGCAGGGGACAGCCAAAACACATGTTGAGTATTGCCAACAGTAAATACATTGCTTAAACCAAAACCTGCTATTTTAATGTTCATATTGGCATCTAACAATAGATTTTCAGCCTGGAGGGCAAACATCAAGACAAAAATAAAATTTAACCAAAATAATTAGAACTAGGACAAGATAAGGCATTTCATAAAAAAAGGTTTCTGGGATGATATAAAGTTTGTATCTCCTAATTAATAAATGAAAAAACACTTTTACTCAAGAGAAAAAAAACAGGAAACAAGAAACAAATTAGAACTCCTAATTTGAAAACATTAACAATCAATAACAGACATGAAGTACTAGGATACTAATCATTAATCTAATATATCAAATGCCCCAAGATCAAGAAATCTACTACACAGTAGTAGAATGAGATCTACTATCTATCTATGAATGAGATAGATAGGGCCCTACTCTCAGGAGCTCAGTCTAGAAGGCAAAAAGAAAAGCAGCTTCCCTGAGTCCTAACTGCTGTGTAACCAAGGAGGAACTGGGGGCTGTGGGACTGGCACTGAAAGGGAAGGATGCTTCCCAGAGGATGAGAACTCAAACCACAAGAAGGTGCAGCTGGGCATAAAGGATGTGTTGCTAAGTGGTGTTCTAGGCAGAATACAGAGTCTAAGAACACACAGGTGAAGAGAGCATGTTTCACTCAAGAAACTGAGTATGTGGCAGAGGGTTGCCCAGAGATGGCAGGGGAGATGGTCAGGGCTGATTCACAAAGGGCTATACTCAAGAAGTTTGGGTTTTCATCCTAAGGGCAATGGGAAGCCACTGAGGAATTATTTAAGCCCAGAAATAATAATCCTTTTTGTCCTTTTTAAAAGGTCTGCTGTGCCTCGTGCAGTGGCTCATACCTGTAATCCTAGCACTCTGGGAGGCCAACGCAGGTGAACAGCTTGAGCTTAGGAGTCTGAGACCAGCCTGAGACCCCATCTCTAAAAATAGCTGGACATTGTGGAGGGCACCTGTAGTCCCAGCTACTTGGGAGGCTGAGGCAGGGGGGAATGCTTGAGCCCAGGAGTTTGAAGTTGCTGTGACCTGGGCTGATACCATGGCACTCTAGCCTGGATAACAGACTCTATGTCAAAAGATAAAAATAAAATAATCAAAAAATAAAAAGTCAGTCTGGGGCACAATGTGGAAAACATGCATGAAAAAAGCAAAATAGGCTCGGCGCCTGTGGCTCAAGCAGCTAAGGCACCAGCCACATACACCTAAGGTGGCGGGTTCAAATCCAGCCCGGACCCGCCAAACAATAATAATGGCTGCAACCAAAAAATAGCCGGGCATTGTGGCGGGTGTCTGTGGTCCCATCTACTTGAGAGGCTGAGGCAGAGACTCACTTGAGCCTAGGAGTTGGAGGTTGCTGTGAGCAGTGAAGCCATGGCACTCTACCCAGGGGGACAGCTTGAGGCTCTGTCTCAAAAAAAAAAAAGAAAAGAAAAAAGCAAAATAGGCAAGAAACTGGCATTATCATTAAGTATGAGATGGTGTCTGGTCTAGGATAGTGTAACAGAGACAGAAAGAAGTGAAAGAGATGTTTAGAGAACAGCAGCAAAAGGACCTGGTAAAGCAGAGGGAGACCTGAGGGACATCAGTCACCAAAATGAGAAGGAAGGAAGAGTTTAGGCTTTGAACTTGCTGCACCTGAGGTGCCTGAGGGACACTCAGGTGAAGATAGACGCCCTTTGTCAGCTGGGCCCTGGACCCTGGGAAAGCACTCTGGCTTCAGGAAGGGACTGGGGGGCTGTCAGCACACAGCTGGCTACTGCAGTAATGGAGGACAGGACTGCACTGAGGGGGTTATGTAGAGGAACGAGCAAGTCAGGGACAGTCATGAAAGGAGACAGTGTAGGTGAGGACCAAGCTAAGACATGGAGTTCAGAAAATGTTTAGAGCAATGTGCTGTGGCTGTGGAAAGAGAAATGGGTATATCTGGAAGGGGACCTAGGGTGGAGAGGGTTTTTGGTAAACAGATGGCATAGACTGGAGCATTTGTAAATGCTGCTGGGGAGAAGCAGAGAGGGAGAGAGTGAATGAAAAATTAGAGAAAAGAGGCATCAGAGAGGGCATAGCCCAGAGAGAGAGAGCGAGAACCCCACAGCGGTGCCCCACTTTCCTGTAACCAGAGGAGAGGTGAAGGATGGGTGCAGGTGCAGCTCTGTCTCAGGGCCTGCTGGAAAACAGGGGGAGCTTGTGTTTCCATTTTCTCTGTGAAATATGAAACCTCATCCCATGCTAGGGTGGAGGCTGTTAAAGTTCTCAAATAGGCATTGCTGTTAACAGGAGACAAAGCTGCCTAGAGAAGCAGAAAATAATGCCAGGTGGCACTGAGGATGCTGTCCAGGTGACCATGCACTTCTGGGGGACCTCATCTCTTCGGTTGTGTAATGACTGTCCTCCAGAGGTCAATCACCAGCCATCTTAACTGAAATGTGAATACCTGTCACAAATATTACTTTTATTTATTTTTAATCCTCTCCTATAACTTGATTAAAACAGTTAAAAGGTTTCAACCATTATGAGATTTATTTTTGTCTTATTTAATAGCGAGATCTAAACTCCACCTCATTTGTGTAATGAGAGATTTGAACATAAATAAAGCATACACTCGGTTAGAACACTTCTACGCACCTGAGGTCTCTGTGAGCAATCCGTTTTTCATGGCAGTATTGGAATGCAGACACAATCTAAGTAAGGAGATGCAAGGGTCAGTCACCAGAGGTGCAGATTCGCGATTAAGATGAAAATTGTTTCTTAATGTTCACACAGCAATATAATGAGCACCTGAATGTGTAGATTTCTAAAAACAATTTTCTTATGCTTTGGACTTTTCAATCAGAGAAATTTAGGACTGAGGGTAAGAAGAGATAGGTGAGGATGTCCTCCCTGTCCCCTGTAGTTATAACTGCAAATCTCTTCTTAGACTCCACCTGTTGACATTTGGCTTATTTTTTAGTATAATGCCAGGATCCTACAAATCACCTGATCTGGAGCACCCTGGCTGCCGCTAAGCCCAGGAACTAGATAGCTCTAGTGGATCCTTTCCATGACTGTGTAGTCAACTCAAAACCCACAAATAGTTCATTGGTGTTTTTTTTTTTTTTAAGACAGAGTCTTTCTGTCTCCCAGGCCACAGTGCCAAGAGATTAGCCTAGTTCACAACAACCTCAACTCCTGGGCTCAAGTCTCCCAAGTAGCGTGAACTACTCAGACTGTAGGTGCTGGCTAGGACACCAGTTGGCTTTTTTATTTTTAGCAGAGGTGGGATCTTGCTCTTGTTCAAGCTGGTAATTCCCGACCTCAAGAGATCCTTCCACCTCAGTGTCCTAGAATGCTAGAATTACAGGTGTGAGCCACCACACCCCACCAAAACCTATGGATAGTTAATGGACTGACTTAACTTCTCTGAATGTCATTTTCCCCTTCCTTAGAATGAAAGAACAAATGTAACATAAACTACTATGCAGACTATTAAAAAGGATTCCTTCCACTTTTAGCAAATAGTATGCTTTAGTCAACTTGCAATTATTCCTATGATTAGCACTGTTAATGAGATGATTGCTGTACTGAAATTTCACATTTACTGGTAACTTTTTGAAAAATCTTTTCTAATATTAAAGTTTTATATGCTCATTATAGAAATTTTAGAAAATATAGAAAAGTACAAATATATATGCATATATATAATATATAAAGACAGCACCTCTTGCTTTATATTTGCTTCTAGTCTTTTCTTTTTATATGTATGTTTACTTAGTTTTTATATGTGAGACAGGTTTTGCTATGTTGGCTCAGGTTGGTTTCAAATTCCTGGGCTCAAGCAATCCTCCCACCTCAGCTTCCTGAGCAGCTGGGATTATAGGTGTGTGCCATGCTATTAAACTATAAGCAGTGCTTTTTTTTTTTTTTTTTGAGACAGAGCCTCAAGCTATCCCCCTGGGTAGAGTGCCGTAGCATCACAGCTCACAGCAACCTCCAACTCCTGGGCTCAAGGGAGTCTCCTGCCTCCGCCTCCCAAGTAGCTGTTACTACAGGTGGCTGCCACAATGCCTGCCTATTTTTTGGTTGCAGCCATCAGTGTTGTTTTGGCAGGCCTGGGCTGGATTTGAACCCGCCACCTTAGGTGTATGTGGCTGGTGCCTTAGCCACTTGAGCCACAGGAACCGAGCCAAGCAGTGCTTTCTTTTCTTTTTTTTGGCGGGGGGGGGGAGACAGAGTCTCACTCTGTCACCCTGGGTAGAGTGCCTGGGGGTCACAGTTCACAGCAACCTCAGACTCTTGGGCTCAAGCAATTCTCTTGCTTCAGTCACCAGAGAAGGTGGGACTACAGGCACCCACCACAATGCCCAGCTATTTTTTTCAGAGATGGGGTCTCAGTCTTGCTTAGACTGGATGCGAACCTGTGAGCTCAGGCAGGTCTCGAACCAGTGAGCTCAGGCAATCCACCTGCCTTGGCCTCCCAGAGTGCTAGGATTATAAGCCTGAGCCACTGCACCTGGCTATAAGCAGTGACTTCTAAAGAAGGCTGAGAACCTGGATGTGGTCTAGGCTAAAATATGAATATTAGCCTAGTTCACTTTCAGTCATACATGAAAGAACAGAGACACCAACACTACCAGCCTGCCAAGAAAGAGGTAAGTAAAGAAGACAGAGCTAAGAATCTATTGTTTTTCTATGCAGAGAATAAGAGCTCAACCAAAAAACTAAAATGGCATTAATTAGTAACCAAGATGGAAAGATGAAGGAAGTAGGAAGAGGAAAAGCCACCTGCTCATGAATATGGAAAGGCAGGCCTAAGTTCCCTTGATAATGTTACTTTTGTCAAAGTAATGATGACTTATAAGCTCCTAGAATGCAAGCTTCAGAAACAGAGAAAAGTAGGAACACCAATATCATGCTTGATTCTTCCAGGTCTAAAGGAGATGTCTTAGGCAAACAGCACAGCAAGGAAAAGGGACTATATTCATTATAGCACTGTAAATCAAACCATTAATTATAAAAGCACACACATAGACATCTTTCATGGTCTAACTAATAGATTTCTTCAATAAAGGCTTCAGAATTTCTGCAGGGAATTAAAAAAAAAAATCAGAAGCAGGGCATGTGACTACAGTCCCAGATCCTCAGGAGGCTGAGGTGGGTGGATTACTTGAGTCCAGGAATTTGAATACAACCTGAGCAACACACTGAGACCCCCATCTTTAAAAAAAAAATAAAGCCAAAGCAACAACAAAAAACTCAAGAGTAATTTCCTTAAGATTAGTAAATGTGGCTTGGCACCTGTGGCTCAACCAGCTAAGGCGCCAGCCACATACACCTAAGGTGGTGGGTTCGAATCCAGCCTGGGCCTGCCAAACAACAGTGATGGCTGCAACCAAAAAAAAAAAAAAATAGCCAGGCGTTGTGGCGGGTGCCTGTGGTCCCAGCTACTTGGGAGGCTGAGGCAGGAGACTCGCTTGAGCCCAGGAGTTGGAGGTTGCTGTGAGCTGTGATGCCACGGCACCCTACCCAGGGGGACAGCTTGAGGCTCTGTCTCAAAAAAAAAAAAAAAAAACTTGAGTTTCCTTTCATAGACCACAGAATCAAATATTACAACTGGAAAGAACTACATAATTCATCAGGTATAATTTTCTTTTTTTATACCTAGAAAAGCTGAGGATCAGAGAATTTGAATGATAGATGAAGTTAGTTTCAACTTTCATATTTAATAGATTTTTAATTCAAAGCACCATTAGTATTTCTTTTTCTTTCTTGGGGGCAGGTTTGTCTTGCAGCTTAATTTGAGGGACCCACACAAGAGATGCCTGCCTACTTTCATAGCTTCTTGATGGCCATTTTGTCTCACTATCCTTCAGTATGAGCTTGGCTACCACCATCTCAAAGTTCTCCTGGGGGATACGGCCTCACTGTTCCCACAGGGCATACATGCCAGCTTCTGTGCACATGCCCTTCATTTCAGCCCTTGATGCTCCTGGCATGAGCTCAACAATTTTTCTCAGGTTGATTCCCTGGGGCAGGTTCATTTTCTGGATTGGATCTTCACAATGTCTAGATGAGTCTCCTCACTGGGGGGTAGGAATTCACTTTTTTGGTAAATGTGCACTAGGCAAAGCAGTGCTGTATCCAGGATTATCAATCCTACTAGTAGCTATGATAACCTTGATATTTTTGGCCAGGGCTGGGTTTGAACCTGCCACTTCTGGTATATGGGGTCAGTGCCCTACTCCTTTGAGCCATAGGCACTGCCCTACATCCATGTTCTTAATAGCTCCCTCACCAATCTTTCCCCTTCCCTGAGAAATTGCTATACAAACTCAGAGCCAAAGACACAAATGAATGTACAGTCCACATGATGAGACATAGCTAGGGCTGGCAGTGTCTTCCCAGTGCCGGGGGGCCAGATAGGAGCACTACCTTGGGCTGTGCAATGCCCAGTGCTTCAAAGAGCTCAAGATCTTTAATAGGCAGCTTGATCACTTCTTTGATCTCCTTCATCTGCTTATCCAATCCACCAATCATGTTGTAAGTCAATTCTGGCATCTTTCTACCACCATCAGTGACACTGGTGAGTCTACCTTGTTGAGCAGGATCTTATGCAAAGGGTAGCTAACCTTTCTTACAGCCACCTGACTACTGGGTGTCACATCATTGAGGTTGATGCTCTTATCTACATCTCCAGCAAGCCAGCCTTCATGATGTACCTTGACCAACACATTCCTCTTGTCCACATCTATGACAAACTGCCCTCATGATGTACCTCGACCAACACTTTCCTCTTGTCCTTGACTCAGACTACTTTCCTTGTACAGGAGCCCTGTTTCTGCACCTGTAGCTTTTCCCACAATAGGTAAACTTTTGCATTTAGTGCATTTCTCTGTGGCTGTAGCCTCCAGAGGTTTTGGCTCTTATTATTCATAATTGGCTAGAGTTCTTCTATCTTGGACAGACAATATCAGCAAAGTCCACTGCTTTTCCCTCTTCCAGCTTCGTTTGCTTGGGTCCATCAAGTGCCATCTTCCCTCCCATTAGTATTACTTAAGCATAAAATTGAATATTTTACTTTTAATAGCAAAAATTAAGAAACTTATAAATGAGGCCTAAACTGTAAACATCAGGATAAATAAATCAAAGGAAGAGCTATTAAGAGACAACTTGAAAATCAGCTAAAATCACCTTTCCAAATGTGAAACTAAGTCTCCTACTTATCATGACAACTTTATATATGAATAAAACAAAATTTAAAGGTTCTAGGAGAGGGTGGCGGCTGTGACTCAGTGGGTAGGGTACCGGCCTCATACACCAAGGGTGGTAGGTTCAAACCCGGCCCCAGCCAAACTGCAACAAAAAAATAGCCAGGTGTAATGGTGGGTGCCTATAGTCCCAGCTACTCAGGAGGCTGAGGAAAGAGAATCGCTTAAGCCCAGGAGTTGGAGGTTGCTGTGAGCTGTGATAACACAGCACTCTACCAAGGGCGATAAAGTGAGACTCTGTCTCTAAAAAAAAAAGAAAGGTTCTAGGAGACCTGTTCTTGTTTCGATGTGGACCTTGTACAGAGTTTATTTAAAAGCAGAAAGCACTTGTCTTTTTCTTTCATCTCAATCAGGGATTGAAACAGTCTGTCTCAAAACTTTTGTAGTGACCCATATGTGAATAAAGACAGAAGAGTTAAGTCATCTTTACACTAAATCCCTGTCTACTTAAAGAGCAAGGTAAAGACAAAGCAATGAGGAAAATCACTAATTAACAGATTAAGTTATATTTTTGTCTTAGTTTCTATAAGACAAAACTAATAATGAATTTTTGGACTGTGTCATTCTTCTTAAACACTTTGAAATGGTTTTAATTAATGTAATCATGAATTTTTTTTAAAAGCTCTAGATTTTTAAGGCTCAGTAGTCAAAAGTGAAAGTTAAGAGTGAGACTAAAATTGATAATACAAAGCTAGGAAAAGAACCCATGGCTGCCTCTAGCAAGGTGCCTTAAGTAAGAAGGACACTTTGTACATTTTTGCTGAACTGAATTGCCAATCCCTGCTGTCCATTGAGCCTTCTAAGCATTTACAGAGGCAAACACTTGTTTGCTTCAGAGTCGAAGCACAATAACCTTATTAAGTTAACAAAGTAAAGCTGCAATAGTTCGTACTTGTCTTAATTTAGCTCTTGCTTCTTTTTCCGCCATTCTTCCATGTGGAACTAAACAGCAGTCAAATACTTAACCTATAATTGACAGAAACAAAATTAAGCAGAAGTACCACTTTTGAGCATTAACTTTTCCTATAAATTGACAATGTTTCATTTGTAGTAATGCTTTAATGTTTAAATATAGGTATGCAGTTAGCCAGAAATACATGGAATTTAAACTAAACTGGTCTTAGGTTTAACTATAGGCACTTAAGTTCTCCAATAAAATCTTTAAGTTGGAGAAAAGTCTTAAAATTAAATTCTTATATGCTTAAATTATGTAACTTTTATTTTATTGTGTTTTTCAATTTGCTTTAATAAAAACTGAGCAATAAAAATTCAAAATCAAGGCTGGGCACAGTGGCTCACATCTGTAATCCTAGCACTCTGGGCAGCTGAGGCAGGTGGACACCCTGAGCTCAGGAGTTCAAGACCAGCCTGAGCAAGAGTGAGACCCCATGTCTAAAAATAGGTAGGCATTGTGGCAGGCACCTGTACTCCCAGGTACTTGGGAGGCAAGAGGACCAATGAGCCCAAGAGTTTGAGGTTGCTGTGAGCTATGCTACCACAGCACTCTACTAAGGGTGACAGAGTGAGACTGTCTCAAAAAAAAAAAAAATTCAAAGTCAAAATGGATGAAGTTATTTGTTTTTTTGTTTAGACAGAGCATCAAGCTGTCCCCCTGGGTAGAGTGCTGTGGCATCACAGCTCACAGCAACCTCTAACTCCTGGGCTTAAGTGAGTCTCCTGCCTCTGCCTCCCAAGTAGCTGGGACCACAGGCACCCAGCACAACACCCAGCTATTTTTTGGTTGCAGCCCTCATTGTTGTTTGGCAGGCCCGGGCTAGATTTGAACCTGCCACCTTAGGTGTATGTGGCTAGCACCTTAGCCACTTGAGCCACAGGCACCAAGCTGATGAAGTTATTCATGTTAAAAAAGAATGTCTTCACTGACAACAAATGCATTTCCTGAGTATAGTCATTCATTCAACAAATTGCATTGAAGGTTTACTAATAGCCAGGCACTGTTCTAGGCTCTGGGGAAATGTAGGCCTGAACACAGAAAAGTCCCTTTCCTCATGGAGTTTACATTCTAGGAGGGAGGAGAAATGATACACAAATCAATACATAGCAAGGCAGGTAGGCAGGGTTGAAGCTGTGAGCTGTGTTTGAATCCATGCATTCTATCTTTACTGCACTCCTAGCCATTACTCATACTGCCTTCTTTGTGTTAACAGCCAGTCTATTCCCAAGATTGGAAAAAGAACATTAGTAACTTTAGTTGGGTTATACTTGGTTCACTGGCACATCTTAATAAATTCTAGTATTTTAACAAGTAAACACTATTTTTTAAATGAGCCATGCTAGCTTGCCAGGCATGGTAGCTCACACTTGTAATCTTTGCACTCTAAGAGGCTAAGACAGGAGGATCACTTGAGCTCAGGAGCTTGAGACCAGCCTGAGCAGAAGTGAGACCCCCATCTCTACTAAAAATAAAAAATAAAAAAAATGGCCAGGCATTGTGGCAGGCATTGTAATCCCAGTTACCAAGGAGGCTGAAGTTGAAGGATCACTTAAACCCAGAAGTTTGAGGTTGCTGTGAGCTAGGCTGATGCCATGGCACTTTAGCTTGGGTAATAGAGTGAGATTCTGTCTCAAAACCAAAAAAGGCATGCTTGCTTCTTAATGGCAGACTCAGATTCAATAAAACAAGACATAGCAAGATTACCTGGTATATAAGCAAATTAAAACTAAAAATGATTTTGTAAGACCAGTAAGCAGACTAACATTTCTGTAATTCCTGCTGTTTTCAAAACCATTATAGGTACATGTTATAGAGTTCCTTAAAAGCTGACCTAAAGACACTTATGAAGAAAAGAATATACCAGAAATAGTAGCTAGAGGTCAAAAAATATATAGCTGGGTGCAGTGGCATGTATCTGTAGTCCCAGCTACCTGGGAGGCAGGAGGGAGGACTAGCCCAGGATTTTAACTCCAGCCTGGACAATAAAGCAAGACCCCATTTCTTAAAAAAAAAAATTCAAAAGGAGTTAAGAAGTATAAAAACAACGGAGAAGGCTAGGTGTCGTGGCTTACGCTGGTAATCTTAGCACTCTGGGAGGCCAAGGCAGGTGGATTACCTGAGCTTAGGAGTTCAAGACCAGCCTGAGCAAGAGTGAGACCCCATCTCTAAAAATAGCTGGGCACTGGGGTGGGTGCTGATAGTCCCAGCTACTCAGGAGGCTGAGGCAAGAGGACTGTGTGAGCCCAAGAGTTTGAGCTTACTGTGAGCTATGACTCTGTAGCACTCTCTCTACGCAGGGCAACAAAGTGAGACTCTGTATAAATAAATAAATGAATAAATAAAATGGAGAAAAATAAATCCTTCACTAATATATGTTTATTAACTCAAAGGTTAGAAAATACAAAAGAAAAATGGAGAGACTTTTAAAAATAATATCCATTTGCAAATATGCAGTCAACTCAGGTTTATTTATATACATTTTGTATAGAACATGACCCAAAGTGCAAGCCTGAATATTGTTAAATTGATACTATTTTAGCATATGTATTCAAACACTTCCTGAATTAGCTAGTCTACCCTTTTGGTAGTAGCAGTAAAAACAGATTGTATGTTGTTGATGGCAGAAGGTTCCTTAAACTGAATGTAGCTTCTGTGGCTTCCCAGGATTCAAATCACTACCTGAAGAGCAGTGTTCCTGAGGCAAGCCGGATGCAATTGTTAAAAGATGTCATAAGAACACCTCTTCCAAATGAGGGCTGCCAAGTTGCCTGTATTCTCAACCTGTTGTCATTATTCCGTGGAAAAAAGAACTCAGTAAAAATGAATCTGTAACAAATGTACACAACTATGTCACCCTCGGTAGAGTGCCGTGGCGTCATAGCTCACAGCAACCTCAAACTCTTGGGCTTAGGTGATTCTCTTGCCTCAGCCCCCAAGGTAGCTGGGACTACAGGTGCCTGCCACAATGCCCAGCTATTTTCTTGTTGCAGTTGTTTACTTGGCCCTGGTCAGGTTCGAACCCACCACCCTTGGGCGCTGTAAGACACCCATGGGGCTCCAAGACACACAAAATGCTTCTAATTTATAAGAGAAGAAGATGAACTTATACATACAATTTTAAACAATGCCTTATAAACTGAAAATATTATACTTATCAAGTTATTTACCTTGGATAGATCTGGCTTTAGGATAAATCTTCTGTGGATGGTTACTTGAACTATACAAATAGATCTTCGAGTTTTAACTATTAAATTACTATATGCCAAAATTAATGCTAATGTAAATTTGCATAATCACACTATCAGGCTAACCAGACAATCTACCGTGTGCTAAATTGATAATAATGAGTCAAATAGTAATTTGTCATAATAATAACAAAAGAATAGTAGCAACTAGAAATTACAACAAATATAATGAAAACAAGCAAGCAAGCAAGAAGAGAAAATTGCAGTCAACTTCAGACAAACAAAATAATGAAAACAAGAAACTATAAAACAAAAATAATGAAAACAAGCAAGCAAGCAAGGGAAAATTTGCAGCCAACTGCAAGATAAGATTTTTCCTGGAAAATGGCTAGAATTCCAATTATATACAGGTACATGTGAATAGTGGAAGATTTGTAACATCATAGAATGCTGAATTAAAGTCCTTAATAAACTTCTTTATATGTTAACTTTAGTTCTGAATACCAAGTTTCAATAACTCCTACCTTACTTATTAGTACCAGGTCTTCAGATATATAAAGAAATGAAAGTTTGCTGGGCATGGTGGCTCACACCTGCAATCCTAGCACTCTGGGGGGCCGAAGAGGGTGGACTGCCTGAGCTCGTGGGTTTGAGACCAGCCTGAGCAAGTTTGAGATCAGCCTGAGCAACCTATCTCTAAAAAACAGTTGGGCATTGTGGCAGGCACTTGTAATCCCAGTTACTTGGGAGGCTGAGACAAGAGAATTGCTTGAGGCAAGAGTTTGACTTTGAGGTTGCTGTGAGCTCTGATGCCACAGCACTCTACCGAGGGCAACAAACTGAGATTCTGTCTCAAAGGAAAAAAAAAAAAAGAAAAAGAAATGAAAGTTTAAAGAAATGGAGAACTTTACTCTTCAGAACAAACAACCAAAATTTTACATCTGCTCCAGGGCCACCTGGAGAAGCCCTATGGCCCACGATGGGCTGCAGATCACAAAGAATCACTTGTTTAAATACATTTTTACTGCAAGATAAAGTGATCTCCCTCCTCACCTCCTGTACATATAACAGGGACAAGGCTTCAGAATTATCAGGATATAAATAACCATTAGGAATATATGTAATAGACATGGAGAATTACCCTTGTCCAAATATCTTACAACTGTACAGTGCTTTGCAGTTTACAAAGCTTTTATACACATTATTTTAAGCATAGTCATATTTATGATGAGAAGATGAAAGTATCTCCATTCTAAAGATGAGAAACCCAAGGTCCAGAAAAGTTAAGTGCCTTGCTCAAGGTAAAGCTAAACATTCAGCTAAATGGCAGGGCCAGGACTTAAATTCAGGACTTCTTGTTCTTAGTTCCTGGTCTCTGTACCATCCCTACCACCACTATTATAGGCCAAGTCTAGACATGCACTGAAGTATATAAAAAGACTGCCAAACTAAAAAGACTTTATTATGAAGATCATTAATTATTTACTGATGCACCAATGAAATACCGATGCCCAGGCCATATCTAAGTAATTCAATCTCTACTGTGCTCCAGACATTTGGAATTTTGAAATCTGCCCAGGACAAAGACTTTTTTTTTTTTGAGACAGAGCCTCAAGCTGTCCCCCTGGGTAGAGTGCTGTGGCATCACAGCTCACAGCAACCTCCAACTCCTGGGCTCAAGCAAGTCTCCTGCCTCTGCCTCCTAAGTAGCTGGGACCACAAGGGCCTGCCACAACGCCTGGCTATTTTTTTTTTTTTTTGGTTGCAGCCATCATTGTTGTTTGGTGGGCCTGGGCTGGATTTGAACCTGCCACCTTAGGTGTATGTGGCTGGCGTCTTAGCCACTTGAGCCATGGGCGCTGAGCCCAAGAAGACTTTCTGAGTTAAAAGGCACAAATAGCAACAGAGCTTTGCAAACATGCTTTTTCACTCTTACTCAGTTGTACTTTTACATTTTCCTCTCATATTAATTAGTCATCACATCCTAATAAGACATGGCATGTCTTTAAGAAGCCAAAGTGCTGACTTGGAAGATTTCAGTATTAGCTATAAGGAAGGAGGACAGCCCTGCACAATACCATTACATGGGTTATACAAATGCATTTACTCTGTGATAATTCTCATTAGGAATACACAACCTAGATGCCTCACTTGGGCAGTTTACTGTAGGGTTCTGGCTCCTGTAAGGATCTAATGCTGCCCCTCATCTGACAGGAGGCAGAGCTCAGGCAGTGCTGTAAGTGGAGAGTGGTTGTAAACACAGAAGAAGTTTCCCTTGCCTGCCATTTACCTCCTGCTCTGCAGCCAGTTCCTAATAGGCCACAGACCTGTACTGGTACACAGCCTGGGATTTGGATTCTGCAGATCTAGTCTGCATATGGGTACATAAAACTAACGCTGGCTGGGAGGCTCAGGTAGCTAGAGTGGAGTGCTAAGAACTCTAAAAGAAAAAGTTGGACTCCAAAAATAATGCCCTTTTTATCCAGTGCCAACTTCTGCCTTCCACATTACTCTGTATAGGCAGGAGCATGTGGGTTAGCACAAACTATTAAATATTGCAAACCAACTCCAATTCCACACCTCTTGTGTAACATAAGATATTTCAGATTCCCTGCTCAGAGATTTATTTTCTCCTTAGGTTTAATTTGAGATTTTAAGATAGATGTGAGTCAATCTTATTTGAAAACAAAGATACAAGTAATTTTGCTCTTAGCACTCTAGGAAGCTTAGGCAGGATCATTTGTGATCAGGAGTTGCAGACCAGCCTGAGCAAGGGCGAGAGCTTGTAAAAATTAGCTGCGTGTGGTGGGGCACACTATAGACTCAACTACTCAGGGGGCTGAGGCAGGAGGATAGTTTAAGCCCCGGAGTTGGAGGTTGCAGAGGGCTATGATGAGGAAGGACATCATAGAGTGATGATGTTGCCTCGAGCTGGGGCAACAGAGCAAGTCTATCTCAAAACAAAAACAAAACCACAAAACCCAGTATGTTTTTAAAGAAATGAGAAGGCCAGGAAAAGGACTTTGAATATCTATGAATGGCAACATGGAGCAAGCCAAATAACTGGCAGATATATAGTCTACTCAATAAAGTTTGTTAAGAAGGTCTAAAGCTGTTTTCACTGATTATCCTTCCTTCTCTAGGGCAGAGAGCTGTCTTGCATCCGCTGTGTCTTCACCATCCACAGCTCTACCAATCCTTCACACTGTAGGAGGCATTTTGTGGCCTCCCACTACCGGCCAGCATTCAGATGGCCTGTTCTACCCTTACTTCTCCCCTAAACAGCTGTGGCCATGGTGACAGGTCGCTGTGGGGTACTGAGTTACACACGGTTCATCTACACAGACAGGGAGTTAGGGATGTCCATTGTCTAGAGCACATGTCTCTCTCCAGTCCCTGTCCTCACTTCCTTCTCTGTCTCTCTCTGTCCCTTCTCTCATCTAGTTCCTCTTGATACAGGACAAGTGGCATCCCAGCCAGCTCGTGGAGCTGGTGGGCACGGACCTGGTGCCTCCGCTTTGGCAATGTTGGTGCAGTGGCAGCAAGCAGCAGAACCAGCAGGCTGGAGGGTGGGCAGGGGGGTCCCCATTTCCTGGGCCTGGGAATAAAAGGGATTGTAGGCATTCATTTGCAACCCAGACATGTTCTTCCAGACATGTCCCAGACAGATGTCCCAGACATGCTGAATGTAACTATCTAGCCCTGCTAAATGTAACTATGGAGGGCCAGACATGTTCCAAACAGATGTCCCAGATCTGCAAAATCTAACTACCAAGCCCCGTTAAATGTAACTACTGAGGGCCTCATGCGACTATATAGATCCCTAGACAAAGAGCCTACAGATAGAGAGGGAGAGAGAGCACTTTTCTCTCCTGACTCCAGTTTTCTCTCTCTGCCAGGAGCTCTGGCACTTCTGTAAATAAATCCTGTCTTCCAACAGATCTGTGGTTTGTGGATTCATTCTTCGAATCACCAAGACCAAGAACCTACTAAAGAGCAAATTCCGGTATCACTCTTACCTCAAGTCAGTGCTGAGCCCTCTCCTCCTTTGGTCTCTGAATATTATGTTTTGTGGCCTATTTAGCCACCTGCTGACATTCACCCCCTGTTCTAGTCATATTGATGCTCCTGCTCATTTTTTTTTTTTTTTGGCACTTTTGCAAATAATATTCCAGCTATCTAAAATACGGTCACCTCTGTTTATCTAGATCATGCAAGGTTCTACTAAAATCCCTCAGGCCTCAGAAATATTTTCTTGCTCCAAACTGTACTGTTCTTTTTAAAAATTATTTTATTTTTTTTGAGACAGAGTCAAGTTGTTGCCGTTGGTAGAGTAGCATGGTCTCATCAAACTCTTGGGCTCAAGAGATCCTCTTGCCTCAGTTTTTCATTTTTAGTAGAGATGAGATCTCACTTTTAACTCAGGTTGGTCTCGAACTTATGAGGTCAAGCAATCTGCCTACCTTGGCCTCCTGAGATATTAGGGTTACAGGCATGAGCCACTGTGCCTGGCCTGTACTGTTCTTTTTTTCAAACTCTATCAATTATCCTATATACTCAAGCACCACAAAAGTATAATTGGCCTATTTAAAATAAAAATACATATCACAGTGCTAAAATTTTTTTTAATCACTCATAATGCCAATAATCTAAAATTACTTTCTGAGAATTTTGAGTAGCTTTCTAAACTCCATCACACAGTTGGCAGCGCCCATACGTCAGTGAGTAGGGCACTGACCACATACACCCACATACACCAAGGGTGGCGGGTTCAAACTGGGCCTAGGTCAGCTAACCAATGACAACTGCAACCAAAAAATAGCTGGGCATTGTAGCAGCGCCTATAGTCCCAGCTACTTGGGAGGCTGAGGTGAGAGAATCACGTAAGCCCAAGAGTTTGAGGTTGGTGTGAGCTGTGACGCCACGGCACTCTACTCAGGGCGACAGCTTGAGATTCTTTCTCAAAAAAAAAAAAAAAATAGGCTCGGTGTCTGTGGCTCAAGTGGCTAAGGTGCCAGCCACATATACCTAAGGTGGTGGGTTTGAATCCAGCCTGGGCCTGCCAAACAATGACGGCTGCAACAAAAAAATAGCCAGGCATTGTGTTGGGTGCCTATAGTCCCCGCTACTTGGGAGGTGGAGGCAAGAGAATTGCTTGAGCCCAGGAGTTGGAGGTTGCTATGAGCTGTGATCCTATAGCACTCTACCCAGAATTTTTTTAAAAAGCTTCTGAAACTATAAAATTAAGAGCTAAACTTTTAGCTAGTGGTAACTGTCAGCAGACATCCTAATTTGAATTATTCTGATTTTACTTCATCGTGTCTTCTTTGAGTATCTGAACAAATTTTATAATAACTGGATGGCACGGAACATCTAAGATGGTAGTATTGTTCTCTTTCTAAAGAAGAGTATATCGAGTCCTGCAGGAATGAAAAACCAAACCAAACCAACCCTGTGAAATAACATTCATAGGTCCATTGCCTGGGGAAAGCAAAGACTTTTCAGTCTTGTATCTTATACTTCCCACAATGAAGACTTCTAAAATTCGAAATTTCAGAGGATTTTTTTTTAATGGAAGATATCGTTAGGGAGCTTAATGGCTACTGTCTAAATGTGTGTTCTCTAAGTTTTTTTTTTTTTTTAAGACAGTGTCTCACTTTGTCACCCTCAGTAGAGTGCTGTGGAGTCATGGCTCACAGCAACCTCAAACTCTTGGGCTCAAGTGATGCTCTTGCCTTAGCCTCCCAAGTAGCTGGGACTATAGGCACCCACCACAATGCCTGGCTAGTTTTTTAGAGACAGGGTCTCACTCTTGTTCATGCTGGTCTTGAACTCCTGAGCTCAGGCAATCCAACTGCCTCGGCCTCCCAGAATACTAGGATTATAAGGCATGAGCCACCATGACTATCCCCACCCCAAATTTAGGTTAAAACCCAACAATGTGATACTATTAGGAAATAGGGCCTGCAATAGGCAATTAGGTCATGAGGGTGACAACCTCAGGAATGGGATTAGAGTCTTTATATAAACAGCCCCAAAGAGTTGCCTTGTCCCCTTGCATCATTTGAGGACATAGCAAGAAAGTGTCATTTATGGAACAGGAGGCTGCCTTCACCAGACAGCCTCCTGCTGGAGTCCTGACTGTGGACTTCCTGGCCCCTGTGAGAAATAACTCACAACAACTGTGAGAAATACATTTCTGTTGTTTATAAGACACCCCGTCTACGTTTTTTTTTTTTTTAATAGTTGCCCAAGAGTAAGACAACAGATGTATTTGTTTTCTTTTCCTAGTGTTGTCAATGAAAAGTCTTCACATCCTTTCAGGAATAAAGCAGAAGGAATGTTATTTGAAAGGAATGAATACACCCTCTTAAGGAGGAATAAATATTTGGCTTCCAAATCTGTATGGTAGATTTCCTTGCTAAAGTTTTGCTTTCCCATCAGTGATAGATCTCCATTTGTGTCTGTTTCTAAAGGTGCCTATTCTCATATTACATAATCGCTGTAGGGCTCGCTATTAGAGTATTACTACCCACATAGAGCAGGTGAAGTAAAACATTCTTGCCTTGCCTTATTTTCGGTTGCCAACAAGTTTGACTCATAGAACACTTACAAAAATTGTTGTCTTCTGAGCGTTCAATCTAACTTTGGTATTGCCTGGTAATATATTCATTGAAAACAATTTTTAACAAAGAATATTTTCACAGCTTAAAAAAAAAACCCACCTCACTCTGTTGCCATGGCATCAGCATAGATCACAGCAACTTCAAATTCCTGGGCTCAAGAGATCCTCCTGCCTCAGCCTCCTGAGTAGCTGGAACTACAGACACATGCTACAATGCCTGGTTAATTTTCTATTTTCAGTAGAGACAGGGTCTCATTCTTGCTCAGGCTGGTCTAGAACTCTTGAGCTCAAGCTATCCACTGGCCTTGGTCACCCAGAGTGCTAGGATTATAGGGGTGGCACGTGGCCCAAAATGTAAGTATTGAGGGAAAAATCTATCATTGTTCATTGTCTTTTTCGTTCTCACTGCCTCATACTTAACAGTATGAGAATACTGTTTATCAGATATATATAATTAGTTATACTTATGAGCCACTTAATGATTTACGACTTTAGCCTAAGGGCCTTCAAAAGGTTTTAAAGCAAGGGAGTAACACATGTGCATTTTAGATAAATCTAACTAATCAATCTACAATACAACATCACCAATTAGAGCAGGCAATATAGCAGACTTAAAGGGGAATATGAAGATGGCAGTTTGAACTCTCAGTGAGCTTCAATGACTTCAGAAATGTTAGAATTCAAGCCAGTATTAATGCATCTATTTCCTAAGGAATCTGGGTAAGTTTTAAAGATGTGGCAGGCTCCAAATGGAAGAGCGGCCATATACATCCTGAACCATTTGAAAGACAAAATAGTTGAAGATCAATCTGGAAAGGCAGATTTGGGATATACAGGGAAGGCTTCCGAGGTCTAACTAAGGAGTTTGAAATTTTTCCATAGAGGAGATGTAGAGGCGTTGACAAAGCAAAAGAGCGTACTCAGGTAGCATAACAGATAAATCAGGAGAAAAAGCTGTATTAAGAAAAGGCAGAAAAGTGTACTATGGAGTATACTTTTTTCACAGCACTCCAAGTGTTGCTAACGTTAGCAATGTAAACGTTGTAAATGTTAGCAATGAGGATCAGGGGAACAGATTTGGCAGTTATGACAGAAAACCAAGGAAGAGTTGAAATACCTACTCAAATATTTTAGGGAGCTAATAGAAGGCTAGGATCAAGAGTGACAGAACGGGGAGAGTGGAGGGAGGGTGTTTGGTGGATCTCCCCTAATGTGCACGATGCACGGGTACATTTCAAAACAACTAAGAGTATATTATAAATGTCTTACCACAAACAGTAAGTGAGGTGATGGCTATGCTGATCAGTTTGATTTAAGCATTCCACATCGTATATCAAATCATCACATTGTACCCCATAAATGTATATAGTTATGATTTAATAAAAATTAAATTAAAAATAAAAAATCACAACACAGGTGAGATGGTACAAAATATAGTGAAATATAACCTGCATAATCTTTCTATAGCATTATCATGGAGCAGTGCTTCTCAAAGTCTGATAAGCAGATGGGAATTGATCTGTGAGCTATACCTTACCCAATCTGCACAGAAAATGAAAGTAAGTGTGGTTAAGGCCAAGGGTGGTGGCTCACGTCTGTAATTCCAGCACTTTGGGAGACCACGATGCGTGGATTCCTTGAGCTCAAGAGTTCAAGATCAGCCTGAGCAAGAGTGAGACCCTGTCTCTAAAAATAGCCAGGTGTGTGGCTGGTGCCTGTAGTCCCAGCAACTCAGGTGGCTGAAACCAGAGAATCACTTGAGCCCAATAGTTGGAGGTTGCTGTGAGCTATAATGCCACGGCACCCTACCGAGGGTAAAGTAGTGAGACTGTCTCAAAAAAAAAAGAAAGTGTTTAGATACTTTCATTATAAGTTGATAATAATTTTATGTCTGTTAAATTTAATAATAAAATATTTAAACCGATTGTGTTTTAAAATTTCATTTCTTTAGTAATTCTCTTTTACAGTTTTTTACAAAAATATGAATCTGTCAAAGATTAAAAATGTTAAGAACTGGTCCTTTACCACAGATTATTCAAGAAACACTACTAAAGCATTTAAGTTGCACCCCAAATCTAAGTAGATTACCTTTATCTTTGTAAATATATATCCAAAAATAAACACAAATTTGAATATAAAATGAATATTAGAGATTATTTATTGTTAATTTTCTGAGGTTTATTAGTACCATACTAATTATGTTGGAGAGTGATATTTTGTAGATATGTAGGAGCTCTATGCTGATATATTTAGGGGTAAATTATCATGATGTCTGCAACTTATTGAATGGTATAAACAAAAGAAAAAGACATACATCAGGCAACCCATACGCATACAGCTAAAGCAAATACAACCAAATGTTAACAGTTGTTGAATGTAAGGAGTAGGCATGTGGATAATGATACTATACTTCAACTTTATTATTTATTTTCTTGAGACAGAGTCTTACTATGTTGCCCTCAGTAAAGTGCTGTTACATCACAGCTCACAGCATCCTCAAACTGTTGGGCTTAAGTGATTCTCTTGCCTCAGCATCTCAAGTAACTGGGACTATAGGCAGCCGCCATAATGCCAGGCTATTTTTTTGTTGTGGTTGTCATTGTTTTAGCTGGCCCAGCGGAGTTCGAACCAAGCCTCCGTGTATGTGGTTGGTGTCCTACCCACTGAGCTATGGGTGCCGCCCTCAAATTTTCTTTTTTTCTATTTATTTATTTATTTATTTTTTGAGACAGAGTCTCACTTTATGGCCCTGGGTAGAGTGCCATGGTGTCATAGGTCACAGCAACCTGTCTCCTGGGCTCAAGCAATCCTCTTACCTCAGCCTCCTGAGTAGCTGGGACTACAGGTAACTGCCAGAATGTCTGGCTGCTTTTAGAGATAAGATCTCTCTTGCTCAGGCTGGTCTTGAACTCCTGAGCTCAGACAATCTACCAGCCTCAGCCTCCCAGAGTGCTAAGGTTATAGGTGAGCAAGCTTTCAACTTTTCAAAAAACAATGTCAAAAAAATGTTTAAATTAATGCACAGTCCTCCATACCCCAAACTCACCAGGTCAGTATCCTCCAGGATGACTTTTGGGTCCTCACCTTCCTCAAAGCATTTCAGTTTATCAAGGCTAAAACAAAAAGGGAAAGCAATACTTTAAGGTTGGCCATGCATCTTGTCCAGAGCGAGTCAGCATTGTGTTCTAAATACATCATGGAATAATTTAGTCAGATAAAATCCAGCAGGTACAGAGTACAGAGGAGAGGCTAGAACTCAAGACAATGATTTCTGTGCTGATATTTTATAATAACAAGCATGGACATGTGGCTAATGAAAATAGCCAGGATTGTTAAATAGGAAAAGAGACCATAAAAAGTTATCTTTATATTTTCAATCCAAAGAAGGCACTTTGGGGGGAAATTTTTAGTAATTCCGTACCCACGAGGTCCACAAAGAAAGCCACAGTTGCAGTGGCTCATGCCTGTAATCCTAGCACTCTGGGAGGCCGAGGGAGGTGGACTGCTTGCGCTCAGGAGTTCCAGACCAGCCTGAGCAAGCGGGAGACCCAGTCTCTAAAACTAGCGGAGCGTTGTGGCGGGCACCTGTAGTCCCAGCTACTCGGGAGGCTGAGGCAAGAGGATCTCTTGAGCCCAAGAGTCCATGGCACTTTGGGAAGACACCCGAGACTGCCTCTCTCTCTCTCTCTCTCTCTCTCTCTCTCTCTCTCTCTCACACACACACACACACACACAAGCCATAGTTAATCAAGGTTTTAACACTCCACCAATTAAGTCTTCCCTAGCCTCATTCAGGTTCCTCCACTGTAAAAGAACCTGTTAATGGCAAGTACAAGTCACTGTTACCCTGAGCTTTTCTTTTCAAAAATAGAACTAGCCTTTGATGCAGCTGTCTTGTTCCTTACGCCAACTCGCAGAAATTGTGCATCAGCGTCCCGGGACTTCTCCCGGAGGTTGCAGGAAGGCTAGATCCTCCCACCCCAAATCTAAACCAAAGGCCTTCCCAGGGTCAAGAATGCACCCCGGCTGGCCCCAAACTGCAAGAGCCTTTGGCCCCGAACTCACCCGCACACCGTCCGCAGACCCAGCACCGCCTCCAGGCTGCAGCCCAGATCCAAGTCAGCGACCTCTCTGCGTCCGGGCAGCGCGGGCGCCGAGGGGTCCCACAGCGACAAATCCCCGGCTCCGCACACCTGGCCACAGGAAAGCACGAGTGTTTAGCTCGGGAAGCTCCTATTCTGGAAAGTGCAGGCGCCAGTAATGGGGACCCGGTCCAGCCCGCCTGGCACCCCGCAGCTCTCCATTCCCTGCAACAGACTGACAAGCAGGGCCTCGCGCGGCCTGATGGGATTTGTAGTTTCGCGCGGCTCCGGGCCGACCAGCGGCGGCGGCGTGGCCAGAGCTGCGCACACTACACTTCCCGGCCCGCCCCTGGGCGCGGCTCCGGCGGCTCCGCGCGCCTTGATGCGAGCGTGTTGTCGGTGAGGGTCGCTGCGGGGAGCGGTTGCGGTGAACGGTTAAGGTGAACGGTTGCTGGGAGCCGTTGGGCTTCTAGTCCGCCGCAACGGGTCCCCCTGCAGATTAGGGACAAACGCCCCCGCCCCCGGTATGGCGGCCTCGCCAGGCCTTGACGTTGGCTCCTTGTTCTCCTGGGCATTTTTCTTTGACTTCAGGGATAGCGGGTCGCTCTGATACCTCACAATCTTAGAGCTTGGGAGACAGGAGGAGGAGGGCGGACACCAGGAACAGAACCAGTTCTCCAGATCCGAGCCTTCCGAACCTCCCCAGAGGCTCCCAGTTCGCGAGCATACATACTCATGTGCTTTGCTGTGTGCGTAGTGTCTCAAAGCGTCTACTGCGTTTCACACAATGTACATTCTTAATGTGTATTTTTAAAAATCATGACAACCGGCTTGGTGCCTGTAGCTCAAGCGGCAAGGGCACCAACCACGTACACTGAAAAGCCTGCCAAACAGAAATGACAACTACAGTCAAAAAGTAGCCAGGTGTCGTGGTGGGTGCCTGTAGTCTCAGCTACTTGGGAGGCTGAGGCAGGAGAATCGCTTAAGCCCAAGAGAGTTTGAGATTGCTGTGAGCTGTGACGCTGTAGTGCTCTACAGAGGGTGACATAGTGAGACGATGTCTCAAAAAAAAAAAATCACGACAACCTATCCAGGGATTATCATTTCCATGTTTTTGAAGACGGAGTTATAGGTAACAAACAGGATTGGATCTGATCTCATTTGTCTAACTTCAGCTGGAGCACGCTCCATCTCCCAGAGGCCCGAAAGGACACGCAGGCCATTTATTAGGTTTGCATAATTTACATATGCCACATAATTTACCCATTTGAAGAGTTCATCCGGTGGTTTTTAGTATGTCCACAGAGTTGGGCAACCGACACCACAATATATTAGAGAACTTCTTTTTCCCAGCCCCAAAAAGAAATCTGAGTGGGGCCACTCCTGTAATCCTAGCACTGTGGAGGCTAAGGCAGGAGGAGCTTGACCCCAGAAAATTGAGGGTGCAGTGACTGGGTTTACACCACTGCAACCCATCACCCATGGTTAGTGGCTGTATTTATGGTAACTCTATCTTGATTTGAGGAACTGCCAGACTGTTTTCCTGCTCCATTTTACACTCTTAACTCTGCAAAGTTCTGATTTCTCCATATCCTTGATAACACTTATTATCTGCATGTTTTCAGATAACAATCTTAGTGTTTTAGGGTTCTCGTATAATGAAAAAGAAGACATGCACAAAGGTGATAAAAAAATAAAATAGGTTAAATGTTTACATTTAAAAGTTTAATACCTTTAATTACAGGAATGCTATGCAATAAAACTATGCTATTCAGAAAATTAAAACCAAATCTTAGTAGATGTAAAATGGTACCTCATTGTGGGTTTGATTTGCATTTCCCTGAAGGTATAGGATAAGTGGCTCCCAGCCAGTTCGGTGGAGCTAGGGGTGGGGGTGGGGGGACCAGCTGCCTCCTCCTTGGTGGTGTTGGTGCAGTGGCAATGAGCAGAGGAACCAGCGGGCTGGAGGTAGGCAGGTGCGCCTGACAGGAGGCTCTGGTAGCCCAGGGGCCAGACAACTGCAGGGGAGACCCTAGCACCTTACATTTCCCTCCCCCTACACTTAAGGCTGAACAGGGACACCCCCGCCCCCTCTCCCCCCCATTTCCTAGGCCTGGTCAATTTCATGTGCGTTTCCTAGCCTGGGCATGAAAGGGATTGTAGCAATTCATTCATGTCCCAGACACCTCCCACACAGGCTGTCCCAGACACACTAAATCTAACTACAGAGGGACTCATGTGCCTATATATACCCCTAGAGACAAAGAGCCTGGTGTCAGACAGACAGACAGAGAGCTTTCCTCTCCAGACTTGAGTTTTCTCTTACTGCCGGGAGCTTTGGTGTTTTTATATTCTTTTCTGTAAATAAATCCTATCTTACCACTGATCTGTGGTCTGCAGATTTATTCTTCAAATCACTGAAACTAAGAACCTACTGAAGACGAAATTCCAGTATCATCTGATATTAAGCATATTTTTGCTGGGACCAGAATTGCCGCTGAGAGACCACCACACACATGTAAAAACAATTAAGTGCTTTTTTTGCAAGCATATGCCTGGGTCACTCCAGGCAGCTGGGGGAAGGGCAACCCTGAAGGGCCTCAAGTGCAGTCTAGAGAAATTTCATCAGGTGTTTTGTCTGGTGGGGTTGCTATTGGCTGAGCTGTTTATGATTAGGGATTTTCTAGAGGGGGGCTGCTTGTCTGTTTCTGATAGACTGGCTCCCTCTGAGCTGACTAACCTTGCCCAGCTTCAGATTAGCTGCCCAGAAGTGTGGGGGAGGGAGCCAGTCTCCTTCTGATAGACTGATTCCACCTGGGTGACCTTGCCCAGGAGAGGCATAGGGAGTTAGTTCCCAGGTGGAGTTACATTAACCTTTTCATTCCCAAATGGAGTTACATTAACCTCTTCAGTATGTTTATTGATTATCTGTGTATTTCTTTAGAGAAATGTCTGTTCAAGTCCTTCACCCATTTTTAATTAAGGTTAGTTGTCTTCTTATAGGAGCCCTGGTTTTTATCAATACACAATTGTAAGAGACATCTATAGTTTTTGTCTGCCTGGCATTCTTTTTCTTAGATCTGATCTTCCCTCCTTTGGGGGGCCTTCCTGGGGTTACCAATCACTCTGGCCACAGTGTTTGGTACAAGGATGAGCAAGTGACTCAATGAGAACCAAACAGAATCCTCCTGTGGTATTTTATCTATCAACTAAGAAGCTCTTTATCAGTTCTGGAAATCTAGGGATATGTTTTAGACACAGAGGATGCCTGCCAGTGGAAAAGTTAGAATGCACAGAGGTAATAGCTTGAGTAAACAAAAGCAGAAAATGGAGAAAAAGAGAAGCCAAATGACTTGGAGCTATTGGGACTGAGGCCATCTCTTCCACTATACTTGCCATTATATAAGAGGAAAAATTTTACCTCTACCCTCACAGGTTTTTTTGGGCCTGAAAATTAAATTGACCTAATACAGATCAACAGGAAAAAAGCATACAAATTTATTTAATACAAGTTTTGTGTGGCATGGGATACTTCATTAGGAAATGAAGACCCAGACATTCAGGTGGAATTGAATACTTATTTGCTTAATTGGCTGAAGAGTAGTAATTATGAAAATATGACAGGAGGCGTGGGATAGAGTAGTTAATTAGATAGGCAAGTGACTAGAAAGATAAGGACTAGTTTAGTAATCTTTTTTGGTTCATATTTCCTTGATGGTACAAAAGATACTTTCTTTCTGGCTCGGCACCTATAGCTCAACCGGCTAAGGCGCCAGCCACGTACACCTAAGGTGGCGGGTTCGAAACCCCGGCCCGGACCCGCCAAACAACAATGATGGCTGCAACCAAAAAATAGCCGGGCATTGTGGCGGGCGCCTGTGGTCCCAGCTACTTGGGAGGTGGAGGCAAGAGACTCGCCTGAGCCCAGGAGTTGGAGGTTGCTGTGAGCTGT
>CAUYTI010074910.1:0-18779 GCA_963575145.1 Galago senegalensis | reverse complement strand
GCTGTCCCCCTGGGTAGAGTGCCGTGGCATTACAGCTCACAGCAACCTCCAACTCCTGGGCTCAAGTGAGTCTCTTGCCTCCGCCTCCCAAGTAGCTGGGACCACAGGCGCCCGCCACAACGCCCGGCTATTTTTTTTTTTTGGTTGCAGCCGTCATTGTTGTTTTGGCAGGTCCGGCCTGGGGATTCAAACCTGCCACCTTAGGTGTACGTGGCTGGCGCCTTAGCCGGTTGAGCTATAGGCGCCGAGCCTGGATAGGATCATTTTAACAGCTCCCTCTCTACTCAACTTGTAAAGGTATTATGACATTAAAACACTTCTTTCTAATCATTTCCACATAAGATTTTATTGCAATTATTTTTTATGGCAAATTGCCAAGTTTCATTCTTTCAATATAATCTATCTTCCTGCTTGACTTATCATATGCCAAGCTCTTGACGTACATAAATATAAAGTTGTGCCTCTGTTTACAGAAATTATTTGAAAACTTAAAATAAGTCCAGTGCTGGAAGTCTGGGTGTTGCCCGTAGAGGGAGAATACTTGGAGGTTCTGGGGGAAGGTTAGAGGCTAGCTAGGGACTCAAACTGTGCAGAACTGTATGGATTCCGACCTTCAGGAGAGCCATAGTAGGGGATGTGCAATGAAGCCACCTTGGTCCTGGATGGAACTGCCCTGATTTCCCCTCTCCCCCCAACCTCTGCCTGTGGTGGGTAATGGCCATTATGGATCCTGCTATTCCAGGAAGGAAGCCTGGAGGAGGTGGCCATGGCAGAGAGTCTTCCTATCATCAGCCTCTGATGAGAAGCAGCAATACCCTTCCAGAGGGTCATCTCTGATCCCCAAGGTTGAGAGAATACCATAGTGAAGGAGACAGACATCCAGCTGCCTGGACTCAGCACCAGGCTGTAGGGGAGTAGGAAGCAGAATAAAAGTGCATTTCCCTTAGGTATTAGAAATAGAGTGACTGATTAGAGAGGGTTTGACCTGTTTTTGGTCATGTGATTGGGGAAAGTACAAAAGAAAAATGATCAAATCAGTTAGATCAGAATTTTATTTGGGGGCCAGTCACAGTGGCTCACCACCTGTAATCCTAGCACTTTGGGAGGCTGAGGCAGGTGGATTGCCTGAGCTCAGGAGTTTGAGACCAGCCTGAGCAAGAGGGAGACCCTGTCTCTAAAAATAGCCAGGTGTTGTGGCAGGTGCCTATAGTTCTAGCTACTTGGGAGGCTGAGACAAGAGAATCACTTAAACCGACAAGTTTGAGGTTGCTGCAAGCTAAGATGCCACAGCACTCTACTGAGGGTGACCAAGTGAGACTCTGTCTCAAGAAAAGAAAAAAAAAAGAATAAGAAGAATTTCTATAGTAAAGTCTGCCTGTCCTGGCATTAGACTAGGCCAATAGCTAATAGGCATAGATAAAGCCAGCTGCAACATTAACAGGAAACGTTATTTCTACCAAGGTCATGTATGCCACAGCTGAAAGGTATAATGGGGGGTGCCCAGAGATAAGACCAGGAGTGAAGAAATTTAAGTCAGGTTTATTGTAAGGGGATGGTGACCAGCCTGGGCAGGGCAAAGATGGCGTCTGCACCCAGGGGCAGTTAGAGACCCTTTTTATACAGAGCCATAGCAGGTGGGCAAATTCTATAGTTTGCCTTAAGGGCTTTGGTAAGTTAGGATCCTTGGTGCCAATTTCTTTTTTGAGGGGGATAACTAGGTCCTTTGTGTTCTTTTTCTTAGGAGAGGAGGAGGAGAGGGTGGAAGGTTTGGTGTGGGGGCTATAATAGGCCCCCACAACAACAGCTGTAAAGTGTCCTAATAACCATGTTCTTTGAGTGACAATTACTTCTCTACTGACATTACCTTCTTTCCCCTAAAATGAGAAACTATCAGAATTTTGCTATTTGAAATCAAATTAGTAAGAACAAAACATCTCACTGTTGCCTAGAAGAGTTAAGTCACTTTGACACAGAGAAGAAGCTCAGATAAGGAGTTTCCTGATTCCACTTTCTGCATTTCTCTTAACTATAATTTCTAAGGAAATAGCATTCTGGGTCCACTTTGCTGTTCAAACCTGAAGTTGACCCTTCATACACAGCCCTATGGTGCTTTGAGCCTATCAAAACACTGCTTTGCTTATACTTTGCCTAACTCCACTCTTCCCCCAAATCCTTTAATCCCCTTTCCCTTTGTTTGGTCAGAGCCCAGAGCCATATTTCCTCTGTTGGGTGGTCTCCCTCATTGCAATAGGTCAACAAGCTTGATTTGATTCATTCCTGGTGGGACTAGAACACAGCCTAAGAAGTAATCCAGGCTGGCACCCTGACTCACGCCTGTAATCCTATCACTTTGGGAAGCTGATGTGGTAGGATCATTTAAGCCAGGAGTTTAAGACCAACCTGGTCAATAGTAAGACTGCCTTCTCTACAGAAGATTAAGAAATAAGCCAGTGTGGTGGTGCACACTTGTAATCCTAGATAGTGGGCAGGCTGAGGTAGGAGGATCACTGGAGCCCAGGAGTTTGAGGTTGCAGTGAGCTAGATGATACTACTGCACTCTATCCTGGGCAACAGAGTGAGACCCTGCCTCAAAGAATGAATATAACAAATACACAAATCTGTGGTACATATGGAATATCCGTTTTAGTGATTAAAGATGAACATCTATTAAAATCTTATTTTAGAGAACTCTTATCATGGAAAGATGTTTATAATGAATCTTAAGCTTAAAAAAGACATAACACATGTTGACTGCCCCCTAAAATTAGAAAATATGGATGTGTTAAGGATAAAGGAGGAGGAAGAGGAGAAAAGATGAAAGAGAAAATAAAGAAAAAGAAAACCTGTGGTGCCTGTAGCTCAGTGGGTAGGGCACCAGGCACATACACCCAGGCTGAAGGGTTTAAGCCTGGCCCAGGACAGCTAAATAACAATGACAACTGCAACAACAACAAAATAGCTGGACATTGTGGTGGGTGCCTGTAGTCCCAACTACTTGGGAGGCTGAGGCAAGAGAATTGCTTAAGTCCAAGAGTTTGAGGTTGCTGTGAGCCATGACGCCACAGCACTTTATTGAGGGTGACATAGTGAGACTCAAAAAAAAAAAAAAAAAGAAAATGATTGAAAGTCCTATAAGTTGGCTTGGTGCCAGTCACATACACCTAAGGTGGCAGTTTCGAATCCAGCCCAGGCCCACCAAACAACAATGATGGCTGCAACCAAAAAAATAGCCAGGTGTTGTGGTGGGCACCTGTGGTCCCAGCTACTTGGGAGGCAGAGGCAGGAGACTCGCTTGAGCCCAAGAGTTGGAGGTTGCTGTGAGCTGTGATGCCACAGCACTCTACCCAGGGGGACAGCTTGAGGCTCTGTCTCAAAAAAAAAAAAAAAAAAAAAAAAAGAAAGTTCTATAAGTTGGAGCAGTAGTTCTCAAAGTGTGGTACGTGAATGCATGGCAGTCTCCAAAACCCTTTTAGGGGGTCTGTGAGCTCAAAATTACTTTCAAAGTAATATTAAGGCACTATTTGCCTTTTTCACTATTTGGGCATTTGATAGTGTAAAGCAGTGATAGCTAAAACTGCTGGTGCCTTAGCTTGAATCAAGGCAGTGGCACCAAACTGTCCTAAATCAGAGAGAAAATAATCCCTACTTTCTAGGTAATGTGAGGAGCCCCTTTAAATTATCAGGCCCTGGCCCCACATAGTGGATCATGACTATAATCCTAGCACTCTGGGAGGCCAAGGTTTGAGAATCCCTTGAGTTCAGGAGTTTGAGACTAGCCTGAATAAGAGTGAGACCCCTGTCTCTACTAAAAATAGAAAAAAAATTAGCAGGACATGGTGGTGCACACCTGTAGTCCCAGCTAACTTGGGAGGCTGAGGCAAGAGGATCATTTGAACCCAGGAGTTTGACATTGCTGTGAGCTAGGCCACTGCCATTGCACTTTAGCTTGGGCAACAGAGTGAGACTGTCTCAAAACCCAAAACACACACACAAAAACCAAACAAACGGAAAAAATAGGCCTTTCTAGGCATTTAAAATGTAACAGTAGTCAAGTAGTCCCTTGAGCCAAATAATTCCCTCTTAAAGCATCTGCTATGTGAGTTCTAGACTACTGAAGCCAAGTAGCCATAAAAAGCCATATACCCAGTAGCTCAACAACATACAGCCAATCTCTAGTGGATGTTATTTCTGTAAACTAATGAGAATTCCTGAAGAACAACTTTTGTAATCTCCCCCTTTCCTGATTAGTCCTTTCTTTTCTTTAAAAACCTGAGCCTCTCTTGTTTTCTGGAGCAATCCCCAGGTTAACTTAGAATTGTGTTTGGGCTGCAGTCCTTCACCTTTGCACTTGAATAAACTCTCTTTAAATACATTCTACCAAGAGCAAGAGCAAGACCCCATCTCTACTAAAAAAAGAAAAACTAGCCAGCTGTTATGGTGGGTGCCTATAGTCCCAGCTACTCAGGAGGCTGAGGCAAGAGGATCTCTTGAGCCCAGTGAGTTTGAGGTTGCTGTGAGCTATGATGCCATGGCATTCTACTGAAGGTGGCAAAATGAGACTCTGATTCAAAACCAAAACAAAACAAACCCCCCTCCGCCACATTCTAACATTCTCAAGTTGACATAATAGTCACTATTTTTTTGCTAACTTTTTTATTATTAATTTTTATTCAATCATAATTTTGTACATTGATACATTTATGGGGTTCAATGTACTGCTTTGATATACAATGTGAAATGCTTACATTGAACTAAATAAGTCACTATATTCTTGACGCATTCCCACCATGTGCACAGAATAAGGAAAGGCTGATTTCATTTAAGAATGTCCTTCAATGATAATTAATTTATTAAATTTCAACAACAAAAAACAGTTGTCTGACAGACCTGGACTTCAGTCTGTGTGGCCTTTTGCAAGTCACCTAAACTTTCTAAGCTTGTTCTTTTTTAATTTAATTTCATATTAATATGAGGATACAAACCACTAGATTACAATGCTTGCATTTGTTAGGCAAAATTCCTGTTGCAGTTGTATTCCTCACCCAGGAGGTATACCATATACCCTTACATTATGCCCATTAGATGAGAGCACACCAACCCTCCTCCCACTCTCCTCTAAGCCTGTTCTTTTAATAAAATGAGAGCATAATACCTTGGTAATACCTTTTGTCTCTTTTTTTTAAAGTTTTTTTTTCTGGCTTTATTGGGATATAGTTGACAAAAATTATATAGATTTCGTGTGTACATAGCCAGGCATGGTGGTGGTGCATGCCTGGAATCTCAGTTACTCAGGAGGCAGGCGGATTGCTTCAGCCCAGAAGTTCAAGGTTGCAATAAAGCTATGATTGTGCCACTCATTGCACTCCAGCCTGAGTGACAGAGAGAGATCTTGTCTCTAAAATATAAATAAATGCATGCGTTTAATATAATGTAATTGAGAGCTTAAGGACCAAAAGTGGCCTTTATTTCACTCAGGTTTGAGTGGGGTGAGTTTGAAAAAGAAGTCAGCACGTGGAAGGTGGATGGGAATATAAGAGTTTGGAGGGGTAAGGATTTGAACATTCACTCCTTCCTGGCCAGGACATTCATGCACTCAATTCCTTCCTGGGTGGGACAGTTCTGTTTAGGTAGGTCCCTACATTTAGCCCTATCAGTAATGATTTGATATACTTAAACATTGTGAAATGATTACCACAATCAAGCTAATTAATACATTCATCACTGTTCATGAACGGTAATTGATTTTTACTGTTTTGTGTGCGCGTGCATGCGCATGGGTGGCTGGGTGGTAAGAATACTGTCTTAGCAAATTTCAAGTATATGATACAGTATTATTAACTATAACTATAGTCACCATGCGTACCCTCAATTCCTCAGAACTTATTTATCTTGTAAATAAAAGTTTGTACCCTTTGATAAATATTTCTTCCCCCTCACCCCACCCCCAGACAACCATTGTTGGTGTCTGTTGGCAACCACCATTCTGGTCTCTGTTTTTGTGAGCTCAACTTTTATGAATTCTTAAGATTAAATGCTTATAAAATACCCAGCACAGTGCCTGCCTGGCATGTGGTTCAGGCTAATTCAATTTCAGCTTTTGACTGGGCATGGTGCCTCATGCTTATAATAGCAGCACTCTGGGGAAAGTTGGGGTGGGAGAAACTCTTAAGGCCAGAGAGTTCAAGACCAGCCTGGGCAACATAGCAACACCTTGTGTCTGGAAAAAAAAAAAAAAAAAAAAGAGCTGAGCTTGGTGATGTATGCCTATAGTCCCAGACATTCAGGAAGCTGAGGCAGGAGGATCATTTGAGCCTAGGAGTTCGAGGTTGTAGCAAGCTATGATTGCACCACTGCACACCAGCCTAGGTGACACAGAGAGACCACTCTAAAAAATAAATAAACAGGCCAGGTGTAGTGACTCATGCCTGTAATCTTAGCACTCTGGGAGGCCGAGGTGAATGCATTGCTCAAGCTCAGGACTTGAAGACTGGCCTGAGCAAGAGCTAGGCTCCAGCTCTACTAATAATAGAAAAATTGGCCAGATGCTGTGGTGGGAACCTGTAGTTCCAGCTACTGGAGAGGCTGCGGCAAGAAGATTACTTTGAGCCCGAGAGTTTGAGGTTGCTGTGAGCTATGATGTACACTCTACCCCCAGGGCAACAGAGTGAGATTCTGTCTCAAATAATAAATAAATACTAAATTCCAACTCACATTAATAGATAACTATCAAAATCCAGGAAACAGTTAAGTGTCCACTTATCAACTTTCCAAATTCTAAGGGTATAGATTTCAGCTAAGGAAAAGGATATACCCCTGAGTGTGGTATAAGACACGTTGGGAAACAGGGATGGTTCTCTGACAGGATCTGAGTTGACAGCCTTCCTTTCTCCTCTCTGTACTCCCTTCGTGTTCAAGCACTGGATGCCTCCCAGCTAGTCCCTCCCAGGAAAGGACTGGTCCCAGGAGAACTGCCCAGACTTACCCTTGCAACTGCTTTGAATCTACATGATCCTCTGTGGAGCTCTTGATCCAAATCCAAAGTAAATATTGAGCTCAGATCCCTCTCCTTTGGCCACTTTATAGGCCAAGAAGTGGGTTCCAGGCAGAGGAAACAGTATGTGTGAAGGCTGGAGGTGGCTAAGGAAACCGGCAGGAAAATAATGGAAAAGACAATGGCTTCCAGGTCTTGGTGGCCAGAAATAGCTGAGCAAGAAGGAGGTGACCTTGGTGTCTAATATATGTAACTAACCTTCATGCAGGCTTATCTCCTCTTTCTGCCTTGGGATCTCTAGTGGAATCACATGAGGGAAGGTTTATATGAAGATTAAAGTAGATCAAATAATTGGTCCACAGTCTATATTCATAGAAAAGATTCAGACTCAAAATATATCCACTGAGCACCCACTATGTGCCAAGCAATGGATATATATTTTTTTCAATTAGTCTTCAGAACATCTCCATTGTCATCAGGTTGCTAATGAAGAGAGGCTCAGAGGAAACAATGGATCACCCTAAGATGACAGTAATTAGTGGCCAACTCACCTTCCTTTGCTTCACACTGCCTTTCTGGGAGTGCTTCCATTCCCAATGTTAAGACATTAATAATTAAAATCAGTACTCTGGGAGGCCAAGGTGGGTGGATTGCTTAAGCTCAGGAGTTCCAAACCATTCTGAGCAAGAGCTAATCTCTACTAAAAATAGAAAAATTAGCTGGACATTGTGGAAGGCGCTAGTAGTCCCAGCTACTTGGGAGGCTGAGGCAAGAGGATTGCTTGAGTCAAAGAGTTTGAGGCTACTGTGAGCTATGATGTCATGACATTCTACCCAGGGCAATAGAGTGAGACTTTGTCTCAAAAAAAAAAAAAAATCGGCTCGGCGCCTATAGCTCAACCGGCTAAGGCGCCAGCCACGTACACCTAAGGTGGTGGGTTCGAATCCCCAGCCCAGACCCGCCAAACAACAATGACGGCTGCAACCAAAAAAAAATAGCCGGGCATTGTGGCGGGCACCTGTGGTCCCAGCTACTTGGGAGGCGGAGGCAAGAGACTCGCTTGAGCCCAGGAGTTGGAGGTTACTGTGAGCTGTAATGTCATGGCACTCTACCCAGGGGGACAGCTTGAGGCTCTGTCTCAAAAAAAAAAAAAAAAAAAAAAAGACTTACCTTCTCCCCAAAGACCACTTCTTGCACTCCCTCCCCATTCTCTTACTTTTCTCTTATTTTGACAGAGGATGTGGCCCTGTTTGGCCTCTCTAGCACCTAGGCAAAGAGCAGAGTCTACTGCCAAGCACAGGCTGTTTGTTTTTTTTTTTAATTTTTTGAAACAGAGTCTCATTCCTGAATAGAGTGCCATAGCATCATGGCTCACAGCAACCTCAAACTCCTGGGTTCAAGCAATCCTCCTGCCTCAGCCTCCCAAGAAGCTGGGACTATGGGCACTGGCCACAATGCCCAGCTAGTTTTTGGGTTTTTTTTTTTTTCTATTTTTAGTAGAGATGGAGTCTCACTTTTATGCAGGCTGGTCTTGAACTCTTGACCTCAAACAATCCACTTGCCTTGACCTCCCAGAGTGCTAGGATTACAGGTGTGAACCACTGCTCCCAGCCTGCACAGCCCTTTCTTGAGCTTTGGGGACCCAGTAACTGTGCTTAGCTTGGCATTGTCTCTACTATAATTCTTGTTCTATATGGTCACCTCCCTGGGCATGAGACTAGTTCAGACAGTACTTTGCACAATCCTTTTATGTTAACATCCTAGGATAAGATTTAGGGATCCTTTCAAAGACCAATTACATATCTCTGCTAATAAATAAGGTGCAATGTCTGTCTAATACTATTAGCCTGAATATGAGATGTTCTTGCCTCTCCTCTAGAGGGTGGCATAGCTTACCACTCCTAACCCCCTGCTTCTAGCCATACATTGGCATAAGGTTTACGTACACATGGCCACATATACCTGCGAAGAAGTCCTTTTTTATTTTTGTCTTGTTTTTTTGTAGTGATGGGAGTCTCACTATGTTGCTAGCTGGTCTTGAACTCAGCCTCAAGCAATCCTCCTTCTTTGACCTCTCAGAATGCTGAGATTTTTTTTTTTTTTTTTTTTTTGGTAGAGACAGGGTTTCACTCTATTGCCCTTGGTAGAGTGCTGTAGCATCACAGCTCACAGCAACCTCCAACTCCTGGGCTTAGGCCATTCTCTTGCCTCAGCCTCCTGAGCAGCTGGGACTACAGGCACCCACTACAACAACTAGCTATTTTTTGTTGCAGTTTGGCCGGAGCTGGGTTTGAACCCACCACTCTCAGTATTTGGGACAGGTACCCTACTCATTGAGTCATGGGCACCACCCCCCTCTTTTTCTTTGAGACAGAGTGTACTATGTCACACTCAGTAGAGTGCTCTGGTGTCACAGCTCACAGAAACCTCAAACTCTTGGGCTTAAGTGATTCTCTTGCCTCAGCCTCCCAATTAGCTGGGACTACAGCTATCCACCACAATGCCCGGCTATTTTTTGGTTACAGTTGTCATGGTTGTTTTAGCTGGCCCGGGCCGGGTTTGAACCCGCCAGCCTTGGTGTATGTGGCCGGTGCTCTACCCACTGAGCTATAGGCTCCACCACACTTGTGGATTTCTAAAACTCCCAATACCCCACCCATCAGTGTGGCCTTGAACAATTTCCTGCCACATGTGTCCTCACAATAGAATGTCTTATCTTGGCTTTTTTGTGCTTCCTCTACAAAGTGGGTGCCAGGACTCTGTTAGACTCTCTAAAATCAAAATAATGACTCTCAATTGTCTTATAGGCAAGGCAGGGGAAATGTTTTATCTCCAAGCATTAATCTGTGCTTTCTGTGTACTTCCCTTTTCCTCTGGGATTCTAGATTCTATTTCCTCTCTACCCAGGCCACACCAAAACAGAAACAAAGAATCAGGTAATTGTCTGCTTTAAGGGGACACTCAGATGTCTGAATACAAAAACCATTCGGAGCTACTCAGGAGGCTGCAATGGGAGGATCATTGAGTTTAGGAGTTTGAGGAGCTGGCCACTGTCAAACATCTCTGGGCAGGCTCAGCGCCTGTAGCTCAGTGGCTAGGGCACCGGCCACATACACCGGAGATGATGAGTTCAAATCCAGCCCGGGTTTGCCAAACAACAATGACAACTAATAAAAAATAGCCAGGCGTTGTGGTGGGTGCCTGTAATCCCAGCTACTTGGGAGAGACTAGAGCTTGGCGAGATAAGAGAATCACTTAAGTCCAAGAGTTTGAGGTTCCTGTGAGCTGTGACACCATGGCACTCTACCCAGGGCAACAGCTTGAGACTCTGTCTTAAAAAAAAAAAAAAATCTCTGGGCAGTTGTATGCCTCCCAAGTGGACTGTCAGGTGACATGGACACTGTAGAGCAGCAGTTTTCAACCTGTAGGTCAAAGCCCCTTTATAACAATGAAATACATCACAGCATTAAGAAAGTTGAGAACCACTGGTGTAGAGGGTGGAACGAAGTTAGGAGAAGGAAACTAGGCCCCCAACTGTGGTAGAGCTGAGCAGCTGGAAAGAGTACCACATGGAGGAACAAAGAGTGGAGAACCAGAAGATCAGAGAGGTAGCATGGCCCTCACAAGCTGGGTCCCAAGTGCATGCAGTGGGGTTCGTAGTGGGAGAATCTGAAGAGCCTAAAGAAGTGGAGCCCAGGAAGGACCAGCAACCAGGAGCACACCAGCTGTCTCCCAGTGCTGGCTTACATCTGAGAGTCACACTCACCTTTCTCTTCTAATCATCTCTTCTCTAGGCTGACCCTTTAGGATCAGAAACAGACACCAGCAAGAGGGGAGAAGGAAGGAGTAAAGAAAACAAGTACGGGCTTGGCACCTGTGGCTCAAGTGGCTAAGGCGCCAGCCACATACACCTAAGGTGGCGGGTTCGAATCTCCAGCCCGGGCCCGCCAAACAACAATGATGGCTGCAACAAAAAAATGGCCAGGCGTTGTGGCGGGCACCTGTAGTCCCAGCTACTTGGGAGGCTGAGGCAGGAGACTCGCTTGAGCCCAGGAGTTGGAGGTTGCTGTGAGCGTGATGCCATGGCACCCTACCCAGGGGGATAGCTTGAGGCTCCGTCTCAAAAAAAAAAAAAGAAAACAAGTACGACATGTCCTCACTATTAAATTGGAACTAACCGATGAGCACACATGTGCACAGACGGATGTCAAACTCAGTGGACATCAGCGGGGCACAGTGGTAACTCTGACTCAAGTATTTCAAAAGCAATCCATGAATCCATGTAACCAAAAACATTTGTACTCCAGTAAAGTATGAGATAAAAAACAAAAACAAAAAAATAAACATGGTTGAGAGGATGGCGAAGGGACAAGCTCTGTATTTGGTCCAAAGTATCAGTTATACATTGGATTGATCTGTAGATGATATTAAAATAACCAATTTGGGCTTGGCGCCTGTGGCTCAAGCGGCTAAGGCGCCAGCCACATACACCTAAGGTGGTGAGTTCAAATCCCCAGCCCGGACACGCCAAACAACAATGATGGCTGCAACCAAAAAATAGCCGAGCGTTGTGGCGGGCGCCTGTGGTCCCAGCTACTTGGGAGGCAGAGGCAAGAGACTCGTTTGAGCCCAGGAGTTGGAGGTTGCTGTGAGCTTTAATGCCATGGCACTCTACCCAGGGGGACAGCTTGAAGCTCTGTCTCAAAAAAAAAAAAATAGCTGGACATTGTGGCTGGCACCTGTAGTTCCAGTTACTTGGGAGGCTGAGGCAAGAGGATCACTTGAACCCAACAGTTTGAGGTTGCTGCAAGCTAAGGTGCCAGGGCACTCTACTGAGGGTGACCAAGTGAGACTTTGTCTCAAAAATAAAATAATAAAATAAAATAAGTAAAAGAATGGAATTGGAATGTTTCTAATACAAAGAAATGATAAATGCTTGAGGTGATAAATACCCAGTTACCCTGGTTTGCTTATTGCGCCTTGTATATCTGTATCAAAATATCTCATGTACCCATAATAATTAAAAATGCAAAATTAAAAATATAAAACCCAGGTCTCTCTCACTTTTTTCCTTCACAAGAAAGACCCACTTCCAACTCTTTTGGATGTGCTCTAAACTTTCTCTTTATTCTTCTCAAATAAAATCTTTCTTTGCTGCCCTGAAAGTTGTGTAGGTTACTTTTTATTTCTATCCACAATGCCTGGGCTGCAAATTAAAAAAAGAAAAGAATAAAAAAGGGAGAGCAGCACCTGTGGCTCAGTGGGTAGGGCGCTAGCCCCATATACAGAGGGTGTTGGGTTCAAACCCAGCCCTGGACAAACAACAACAACAACAAAAAAAAATAGCTGGGCGTTGTGGCAGGCGTCTGTGGTCCCAGCTACTCGGGAGGCTAAGGCAAGAGAATTGCCTAAGCCCAGGAGTTGGAGGTTGCTGTGAGCTGTGTGACGCCACAGCACTCTACTGAGGGTGATAAAGTGACACTCTGTCTCTACAAAAAAATAATAATAATATATATATATATGTGTGTGTGTGGCTGTGTATATATATATATATATATATATATATGTATGTATATATATATATATATATATAAAAGAATAAAAAAGGGAAAAAATACAAAACCCAGTTTGTTATTATTTTATTCGAATGGACTTCTTTAGCCATGAATAAAGAGGCTTCTCACTATCTAAGAGTAGTAATGGGACCAAGCCTAAAATTCCATCCAACGACTTAGAAGGAATGACTGCAGAGCTTGAGTTTAAAGAGCCACCTTCCTAGCCTGAGCAAGAAGAGCCAGACCCCCATCGCTGTTAAAAATAGAAAAGCTAGGACGGTGCCTGTGGCTCAAGGAGTAGGTCACCGGCCTCATATACTGTGGATGTGGCGGGTTCAAATCCAGCCCCAGCCAAAAACTGCAAAAAAAGAAAAAAAAAAAAAAAGAAGGAAAAGCTAGCCAGGTTTCATGGTAGGCACCTGTAGTCCCAACTCCTTGGGAGGCTGAGCCAGCTGATCTCTTGAGCTCAAGAGTTTGAGGGTGCTGTGAGCTATGATGTTATAGCACTCAACTGAGAGTGACAAAGTAAAATTCTGTCTCCAAAAAATGGAAAAAGAAAGGGACACCTTTCCTTAGTGCATTAGTTTGTTTAACAAACTGGTTACAGTTAATTACCAAGTGAATAAGATTCTTTTTCCACTATTTATATTTCTTTTTTTGTGGCTAGTCAACCAAGACACATTTATTTATATTTCTTCCTGTTATTCATCCATTTTTGTCTATTAAGGATTTTATGACTTTCTTATCAATTGACCTGTTTTATTTTATTTTTTATTTTTATTTTTTTAGAGACAGAGTCTCATTTTGTCACCCTTGGTAGAGTGCTGTGGTGTCATAGCTCACAGCAACCTCCAACTCCTGGGCTTAGGAGATCCTCTTGCCTCAGCCTCTTGAGTAGTTGGGACTACAAAGCACCCACCACAATGCCTGGCTATTTTTTTTGTTGCAATCTGGCGGGGGCCAGGTTTGAACTCACCACCCTCAGTATATGGGGCCGGCACCCTACTCACTGAGCCACAGGTGCTGCTCGACCTGACTATTTTGTATACTAAGGATACTGGCTTTGTCATATTGGTGGCAAATATTTTTTTCCTTGATTTGTCCTTGTAATTCATGTTGTTGGATGCTTATAAAATACTTATAAACACACATCTGATTTTTTTGTTAGCTTAGGAAGTTCTCTCCTATTCTACCATCAGAAAGTCCTCAAACTGGCTTGGCGCCTGTGGCTCAAGTGGCTAAGGCGCCAGCCACGCACACCCAAGGTGGCGGGTTTGAATCCAGCCCGGGCCCGCCAAACAACAATGATGGTTGCAACCAAAAAATAGCAGGGTGTTGTGGTGGGCACCTGTGGTCCCAGCTACTTGGGAGGCTGAGGCAGGAGACTCGCTTGAGCCTAGGAGTGGGAGGTTGCTGTGAGCTGAGATGCCACGGCACTCTACCCTGGGGGACAGCTTGAGGCTTCTGTCTCAAAAAAAAAGAAAAAAAGAAAAAAGTAAGTCCTCAAAGTGTTAATAATGATTCTTCTTTTCTTCTTTCTGGAGGAAGATGAGATTATGAGTGAAATTTTTTCATTATAAGTCCTCTACTTGATTTTCTTTTATTTTTTTGAGACAGAATTTCACTTTATTGCTCTTGGTAGAGTGCTGTTGCATCACAGCTCACAGCAACCTCCAACTCCTGGATTTAGGTGATTCTCTTGCCTCAGCCTCCCAAGTAGCTGGGACTACCCGCCACAATGCCCAGCTATTTTTTTTGTTGCAGTTTGGCCAGGGCTGGGTTTGAACCCACCACCCTTGGTATATGGGGCTGGCGCCCTACTCACTGAGCCACAGGAGCCACCTCTTTTTTTTTTCTTGAGACAGAGTCTATGTTGCCGTCCGTAGAGTGCCTGCGATGTCACAGCTCACAGCAACCTCCAACTCTTGGGCTTAAGCAATTCTCTTGCCTCAGCCTCCCAAGTAGCTGGGACTACAGGCACCCACCACAATGCCCGGCTATTTTTCTATTGCAGTTGTCATTGCTGTTTAACTGGCCTGGGTCTGGTTTGAACCCGCCAGCCTGGGTGTATGTGGTCAGTGGCCTACCCACTGAGCTACAGGCTCCGCCCTCTGTACTTGATTTTAATAGCAAACAAGTAGTCTTTTACAACAAAATTAAAAAACAGCCAATGTTCAAGAATATCAGCACACAGGAATTCATGGTTACAGTAAGCTATGATTGTGCACTCCAGTCTAAGCAATGGAGTGAGGCCTTATCTCTAAGTAGCCAAACAAAACAAGTGGCAGCACAGCTTGGCTGCTGTGTGTGGATTACCTGCATTCTGTTCCATGCTCTCCTTGATGCCGTCTAGGAGCTCATGAGCATCGTCCACATTCTCTTCCTCTTCTTCCTCAGCTTCCTCTTCCTCTCCTAAATCCTTCGGTGCAACAATTGACTCCTGCATGCCATAGGGATATTCACATTAAATGATGCCCTGTGCTGACTTGCTACTCACAAATCATATGGCAAGTAATCCCAGAAAAAGTCTGGTGCCCGCTCAGCGCCTGTGGCTCAAGTGGATAAGGCGCCAGCCACATACACTTAAGGTGGTGGGTTTGAATCCAGCCCGGGCCCACCAAACAACAATGACGGCTGCAACCAAAAAATGGCTGGGCGTTGTGGCGGGCACCTGTGGTCCCAGCTACTTGGGAGGCCGAGGCAGGGGACTCACTTGAGTCCAGGAGTTGGAGGTTGCTGTGAGCTATGCCACGGCACTCTACCCAGGGGGACAGCTTGAGGCTCTGTCTCAAAAAAAAAAAAAAAGAAGAAAAGAAAAGTCTGGTACCCCAATAGGAATGTACCCAAAGCCAGCTGTCTTGCAAAAGTTTGCAGAATTCATAACAACCTCAAGGTTTTTCTTACTCTGTTTTTAGAAAAATAATACATTTCTATGCTAATGCCAGAACTGCTTAAGAATCTATGCTTTTCTAAGGTAGCACATTGTAAATTGAAGCAAACACATTTTTTAGAAATTAAGACTTTTACATTTTTTTACTTTATTATTTATTTTAATTTAATTTTTTTGAGACTGAGTCCCACTATGTTGCCCTTGATAAAGTGCCGTGGCGTCATAGCTCACAATAATCTCAAACTCTTAGGCTTAAGTGATTCTCTTGTCTCAGCCTCCCAAGTAGCTGGCACTATAGGTGTCCACCACAACACCCAGCTACTTTTTGTTTTAGTTGCTGCTTAGCAGGCCTGGGCCAAGTTTGAGCCTGCCAGCTCTGGTGTATGTGGCCAGAACCCTAACTGATGCACTACGGCACAAAGCCAGAAATTAAGACTTTAGTAATCTTTTATGGAAACATAGCTCAATATTCCTCATTCCCAATAAATTGATAAAAAGCAGTTAATAAATAAATACCTGATAATACCCTGAGGAACATATACTAAGGATAAAAAACCTGAAAATGTACTAGTAACAGAGAGAAGGTAAGACATCTTTTAAGCAATAGCTGGACGCCACGGCACTCTACCAATGGTGACAAAATGAGACTCTGTCTAAATAAATAAATAAAATAACAAATCTGTTTGTTTACCATCATGTTGAATGAGTTACTTGTTTATTATAAGACTGGGAAAAGCATTTTTTTTTTAAGAGACGGAGTCTCATTTTGTCACCCTCAGTAGAGTGCTGTGGCATCACAGCTAACAGCCACCTCCAGCTCTTCGGCTTAGGCAATTCTCTTGCCTCAGCCTCCTGAGTAGCTGGGACTACAAGCACCCACCACAATGCGCAGCTATTTTTTTGTTGCAGTTTGGCTGGGGCCAGGTTCAAACCCGCCACACTCAGTATATGGAGTCAGCACCCTACTCACTGAGGCACAGGTGCTACCCAGAAAAGCATTTCTATTAATAAAATATAAAGTAGTTAAAAGTGTTACCAGCTTTGCTATGGCTTCAGAAATGACATCCTTCAGTTTGATGTGATGCAGTTTGTAGTGCTTGGCCAGTTCTGCAGCAATACTGGATTTCCCCACAGCCGGAGGACCAAGAATACAGATTTTGACTGGCTGAAAGACAATAGGGAACATACAGGGAGCTCTGAAGGATCTGTTGCTCTGTGTATGATAACTAGCTAGGGTGGGTTTTTTTTATTATCATTTCAGGAATGTGTCTTTTCTAAAGTCTCTGGAACCTGCAGGCCAGCTCTCACTCCTCTGTCGGGAGTTCAGAGTCACTGCCCACTCTCCTGCCACCACCATGGCTGCCACATCATCTTGAAACCGCCTGCTCGCTAGTTGGATATTTCACATTCTAGCCCATGTTCATTCATTCAGTAGGTATTTAATAAACATCAACTATGTGTGCTGATCTGGGCCTGGGGGATACAATACTCAATCAGATGTGCTTAGGAACACCTCAGATCACAAAAGAATTAATGCTCTGGCATCAAACGCTACCACACCACACACAAAGTAGTGTATCGTGCTACCCTTATAAAGATAGCAAAGAAAGGCTTGGTGCCCATAGCACCGGGGTTACAGTGCAGGCCAAATGCACTGAGGGTGGTGGGTTCAAACTTAGCCCAGGCCAGCTAAAACAATGACAAGTGCTCATAGCACAGTGGTTACATGCCAGCCACATGCACCAAGGCTGGCAGATTTGAACCCAGCCTGGGCTGGCTAAATAACAACTACAACAAAAAATAGCCAGGTGTGTGTGTGTGGGGGGTGGTGGCTGTAGTCCCAGCTACTTGGGAGGCTGAGGCAAGAGAATTGCTTGAGCCCAAGAGTTTGAGGTTGCTGTGAGCTACGATGTCATAGGTACTCTATAGAGGGTGACAAAGTGAGATTCTGTCTCCAAAAACAAAAGATAGCAAAGAAACAGAAGACTTTCTAGTTCAGTGTACAAGGGGTCTAATTTGCTCCCTGAACAGTTGTTTTTGGATTTAACTTCTTTTTTTTTTTTGAAACAGAGCCTCACTATGTTGTCCTCGGTAGAGTGCTATGGCATCACAGCTCACAGCAACCTCAAACTCTTGGGGCTTAAACAATTCTCTCACCTCAGCCTCCCAAGTAACTGGGACTATAGGTGCCCACCACAATGCCCGGCTATTTTTGTTGTTGTTGTTGTAAGTGTCATGGTTGTTTAGCAGGCCTGGGCCAGGTTCAAACCCACGGGCCCAGTGTATATGGCCAGTGCCCTACCCACTGAGCCACAGGTGTGGAGCCTGGATTGAACCTTTTTTTTTTTTTTTGAGACAGAGCCTCAAGCTGTCCCCCTGGGTAGAGGGCCATGGCATTACAGCTCACAGCAACCTCCAACTCCTGGGCTCGAGCGAGTCTCTTGCCTCCACCTCCCAAGTAGCTGGGACTACAGGTGCCCGCCACAACGCCCAGCTATTTTTTGGTTGCAGCCATCATTGTTGTTTGGCAGGTCCGGGCTGGGGATTCGAACCCGCCACCTTAGGTGTACATGGCTGGCGCCTTAGCCAGTTGAGCTATAGGCGCTGAGCTTGGATTGAACTTTTAACACAGTTTATTCTGATTTTTTAAAATGATTTTACTTATTTATTTATTTTTTGCAGTTTTTGGCCAGGGCCGAGTTCAAACCTGCCACCTTCGGCATATGGGAGCAGTGCCCCACTCCTTTGAGCCACAAGTGCTGCCCTATTCTGATTTTTTAAAAAAATACTATATATGCTAAAAAAACAAAACAAAAAGACCACCAGGGCGGCGCCTGTGGCTCAAAGGAGCAGGACCCCGGCCCCATATACTAGAGGTGGTGGGCTCAAACCTAGCCCAGGCCAAAAACTGAAGAAAAAAAAAGACTCCACCTGCTGAAAACTTGCTTGAATGCTAATGAAGCTCTGTGTAAGTAAGCTCAGAACCAGTAAATAAATGTTTATTTTTGTTTCTTTCTTCTTCTTTTTTTTTTTTATAAGACGGTGTCTTGGCTCAGCTCCTGTGGCTCCAGTGGCTAAGGTGCCAGCCACATATACCTAAGGTGGCAGGTTCAAATCCAGCCTGGGCCCACCAAACAACAATGACAGCTCCAACCAAAAAATAGCTGGGCATTGTGGCAGGTGCCTATGGTCCCAGCTACTTGGGAGGCTGAGGCAGGAGACTCACTTGAGCCCAGGAGTTGGAGGTTGCTGTGAGCTGTGATGCCACACAGCACTCTACCCAGGAGGATAGCTTGAGGCACTGTCTTAAAAAAAAATAATAAGAAGACAAAGTCTCACTTTG
>CAUYTI010074909.1:0-10685 GCA_963575145.1 Galago senegalensis | reverse complement strand
GTGTGGCATAGTTTTTTGAACAGAACCCATTCCCTTGATGTCTATCATATCACCTTTCTTGTAGATTTGCATATATGTGACCAAAGGAACAACTCCATATTTTCTAAAAGGCCTAGAGAACATGTATTGGGTGCCTCTCCTCTTTCCCTTTGTGTTTGTCATTTTGGTGAATTACTGGAAAATGGCGTCTCCCTGTTTGTTTGTTTTGTTTTGAGACAGAGTCTAACTCTGTCACCCTGGGTGGAGTGCCATGACATCTCAGCTCACAGCAACCTCAAACTCCCAGGCTCATGTGATTCTCCTGCCTTAGCCTCCTGAATAGCTGGGACTACAGGCACCCACCACAATGCCTTGCTAGTTTTTCTATTTTTAGTATATCTAGGGTCTCATTCTTGCTCAGGCTGGTCTCAAACTCCTAAGCTGAACCAATCCACCCACCTTGGCCTCCCAGAGTACTAATATCACAGGCATGAGCCACCTCACCCAGCCTGATAATAAATGTTTATTTTAGTGTCACACCACTAAGCTTGAGATATATATTAATGCTGTAATAGATAATGAAAACACAATATTACAGATTCTACACAATAAATGTCTGAATAAAACTCTGCCTAATGAAGTCAGGAAAGTTAAAAAAAAAAAGAGAGGTGGGACATGAGTTGAGTTTTCAGGATGACTGGAATTTCATAGGTGGGTGTAGGGCAGAGAAAGGGAAGTCATTGCAAACTAAAGAAACATCTTGACCACAGAAAGAGAGCATGGCCGGTTTAAAAAATAGCAATTAGTTCAGCATGACTGGGATACGCTATACATTTAAAGAATGAGGTAGAATTTAGAAGAGTAGACAGGAACTAGCTCACAAAAGACGTTGTAGACCATGCCCATCTGTTTATTGTTTTATCCTGAAGACAATAAGGAGCCATTAAAGAACCTTTAAGCAGACAACTGGCATAATCAATTGTACATTTTAGAGTGATGAGAAAATGGAAGATTCATTGAAGGAGTGAGGTTAGAGGTAAGTAGAGGTAGTGAGAGTAAATACTACCTTTTAATATCTTCCGTTATTGCTGAGGATCCAACCTTTAGCAGAACTGGTGACTAATTAAATGTAGAGATTTAAGGAAAGGAATGGGTCTAAAAATTACTCTCTTCCTCCCCAAAAGTTTTCCCTCTACTTTCTTAGGGTCTATGCCCCATTACGAGATCATCAATTAAGTTTTTTTCATTAAATTTGGCTTCTGTTTGCGTCACCTGTTTTCCAGTAAATGTGAACCCATTTCATTATCTGATACTGCCTCCTTTTCTTTCCTTTTTCTTCTTCTGGCTCTTTGTGAACAAAACAGAACAAAACCTTTCCCTTTGTTGAATATAAACAGGTGTGGCAGAATTCTTAATTTATTTTATTGAGTATCATATGGGTGTGGCACAGTTCTTGATGCATTAACAGTAGCCACCTAATTCTTTGAAATTGTTTTCCAACTAGTAGAGTGATTTTCATCTCTAACATCTATCTGAGTATGACCTAGTACCCAGCATAGCTGGAATTCAACCACCTTACTTGATTTGAGCTGATTTACTTATCCAAGAACTGTGTAGAAATATCATGTCAGATGAATGCAATGTCCATAGTATTAGTATTGCAAGTATTAAAGAAAAAGTAACTTGCAAGTCAGATTTGTCATTAAGTTGGGAACAACAGGCTCGGTGCCTGTGGCTCAAGTGGCTGGGGCACCAGCCACATACACCTAAAGTGGCAGGTTCGAATCCAGACTGTGCCTGCCAAAACAATGACAGCTGCAACCAAAAAATGGCTGGGCGTTGTGGTGGGCGCCTGTGGTCCCAGCTACTTGGGAGGCTGAAGCAGGAGACTCGCTTGAACCCACAAGTTGGAGGTTGCTGTGAGCTGTGATGCCACAGTACTCTACCCAGGGGGATAGCTTGAGGCTCTGTCTCAAAAAAAGAAAGTTGGGAAGAACAATCACTCCAATAAATGTGCCAAAATGCCATACTTTGATCAGTACTTTTTCCATTGGTTGTTTCAAAACTATTTTTACCTCAGTAAAAAATTAATATCAGTGAAATTCATCTCATTTGTGGAAGTAACTGTGGTTTTAAAAAAGTAACTACTTGGCACCACGTGGGTATAGTATAATCCTAGCCCTCTAGGAGGTTGAAGCTGGAAGATTGCTTGAGCTCAGGAGTTCTAGGCTAGCCTGAACAAAAGTGAGACCTTGTCTCTACAAAAAATAGAAAAATTATTTGGGTATAGTGGTATGTGCCTGTAGTCCCAGCAACTTGGGAGTCTAAGGCAGGAGGATCACTTGAGCCCAGGCTATTGAGGTTGCAATAAGCTACTATGATGCCACTACACGTAGCAGGGACTGGGGAGGGGGGCAGAGTAAGACTGTCTCAAAAAAAAAAAAAAAGGAAGGACGAAAAAGAAAAAATAGTAACCACTTAATTTTTGTCAGCACAAAAGCCCAAGGAAAGTAATTCGTTTTTTTTTGAGGTAGAGCCTCAAGCTGTCCCCCTGGGTGGAGTGCTGTGGCATCACAGCTCACAGCAACCTCCAACTTGTGGGCTCAAGTGAGTCTCCTGCCTCAGCTTCCCAAGCAGCTGGGACCACAGGTGCCCACCACAACACCTGGTAATTTTTTGGTTGCAGCTGTCATCGTTGTTTGGCAGGCCCGGGCTGGACTCAAACCTGCCACCCTGGGTCTACATGGCTGGTGCCCTAGCCACTTGAGCCACAGGCACCAAGCTGAAAGTAATGTTTAAAATGAGTACATGGAGCTGAGCCTTTTTACCAGAGTGCTTAGTGGGAAGAACTCAAGCATAAAGAGAGGTCAATTAATGTACTTAACTTTTTCAACATTTAATCAATGAAAATGGAGACTTAATAAAAATTTTCTAAGGTGCAAAATGTCTAACAAATATTATAAATTTAGCTTTAAATGAAATAACTTTTTTTTTTAGAGACAGAGTCTCACTTTATTGCCCTTGGTAGAGTGCTGTGGCATCATAGCTCACTGCAACCTCCAAATCCTGGGTTTAGGCAATTCTCTTGCCTCAGCCTACCGAGTTGCTGGGACTACAGGCACCCACCACAACACTCAGCTATTTTTTGTTGTTGTTGCAGTTTGGCCAGGGCCAGGTTCGAACCCACCACCCTCAGTATACGGGGCTGGCACCTTACTCACTGAGCCACAGGCACTGCCCTAAATGAAACAATTTTATAGCATAATTAAAGATAAAACTGCAAAATCCTAGGTAATAGATTTTTTTCTCAGATGAAATTTTTTAATGATTACATAATTGAGGCATGCTCATTTTTAAAAATTCAGTTAATACAGAAAAGCAGGAAATAAATTACGTAAACCTCACTAGCCACAGATAATCATTGTTAACACTTTATGAACTTGCTTCCAGCTGTCTTCATACATATATTTGTGTATGCGTATGTATGCACATGGTTTGACTTATGTAGAATCGTACTCTGTATACTGTTGAATAAACTGATCCTTTCATTTTGCAACACATTGTAGGCATCTTTCCCCATCTATAAATATAGATCTATTCTAGTTTTCTAAATGGATGCATAATATTATACTCTATATAAGTATATAATTTAATCAACCATTCCCATGTTGTTGAACATTTAGGTTGTTCCTAAAGCTTTCCTCTAATTAGCAATGCCATGGTAAACATCCCTGTTATATTTTTCTTATTTAATTAAATTACCTTATTTATTCAAATAAAATGGCTCAGAGCCTACTCTTATCAAGGTGGAAAAGGGTTATTTCTGGGATTTCTTTCATCACAGTAGTAAACTATTCAAGATCGCTAGGGTTTGAATGCTCCTAGGAAACTGAAATGGAGAGATGCTGCAGAACCCCCTTTGTTTGCTCAGAGAGACAGCTGTTGACAGATGTCCTCTCAATTCTTGGCACTGAGGTGGCCCAGCACTCCTATTGCTTCCTCCAGGGTCTCAGTGCTTAGTGACCTACAACCATCCTAACCTGAATTGTGTCCTCTGCTTCATGTTCCTAGCAAGGGAGACACTTGGAAATCCTAAAATCCCACCACTCTTCCCCAGCCTTGGTGCAATTCATTCTTGTCTTTATGTTAGCAAAGGGTCCTTGGAAAACAAAGGCCTCTTAATTTTCTGCTGAGTTGAGGGAAGGGCAGAAGTCCAGCCCAGGCTATTTTCTTTTTCTTTTTTTTGAGACAGAGTCTCATTCTGTTGCCCTGGGTAGAGTGCTATAACATCATAGCTCACAGTAACCTCAAACTCTTGGGCTCAAGCAATCCTCTTGCCTCAACCTCCTGAGTAGCTTGGGACTATAGGCTCCCACCACAACACCCAGCTAGTTTTTCTATTTTTAGTAGAGATGGGGTCTTGCTGTTGTTGAGGCTGGTCTGGAACTCCTGAGTTTAAGCAATTTGCCTGCTTGGGACTCTCAGAGTAAGGATTACAGACATTAGCCACCAGGCCTGGCCACAGGCTATTCTCTTGAGAAGATGAAAAGAGAGGGAACTGCCACTCAGTCTTTCCAGATAAAAATGTAACAGCCAAGTAGACAGTTCAGAGGAGTTACTTAACCTCCTTAAACCTCAAATTCTTTATCTATGAGATAGCAGCAAATAGCAGCTCTATCCTGTCACTTGCAGAGGCCAAAAAATAAAGTTGTCTTTAGCACCTCTCCTTCTCTCACTCTGAAGCCATCACATTCTGCCTGCTGAGTCTTCAAACTGATCCAGAATCTAACCACTTCCCCCCATCTCCTATGCTTTCTTCACCTTGAGCCAAGCCTCCAAGATCCAGGTAAGATCATGTCTCCCAACAAGTCTCCCTGTGATCAGTTTTCAAGGTAATAAATCATGTTTTTTTAAATACACATGATAGCTTTACATTTAATTTAGAGAAAAAAAGCAACATTATTACCCCAGCCTATAAACCCCTTCTATGTGAATTAGCCCTACTTCTCTGATTTTGACTTCAGCCATCCTACACTTCAGTCACTCTGCCTTTGCCAAAGGAGTCAAGCATGCTCCTTCCACTTGTTTTCTCTGCCTCCAGCTATCCTCAGGGCTAACAGTATCCTCATACCCTGCTTCATTTTTCTGTAAGGTACTTATTACTGACATATTGTGTGTTTACTTGTTTGTTTGTCTCTTAAAAATAGACTGTAACCCTGTTGAAGGAAGGAACTTGTCTATTTAGTTTTTAGTGCAAACAGTAGTGCCTGGTCCTCATTAGGGGCTCAATGCATATTTGGCAAATGAATGGACAGTAATAATCCCTATCTTTCAGAATTAGGGTGAGGATTCATTGAGATAATACATGGTTTAGCCAATAGTACTGACTATGTAAATATAGTTTATTGTTGCATCATCATTATTTTTTTGTTTGCAAGTATGTTTAATTATGTTATTATTATACATGTAGGAAAATGTACAATCCTAACTTCAGAATCCTCTGTCTTTTAGAATCACTTTTTCCCTGCAATGTAACCACTATCCTGACTTTTTTTTTTCTGTCATTATTATCATTAAGAATGTATTAGTAAGAGCATTCCAGGAAAGAGACTGACTGGAGCAGAGTTCTAGAAGTAGGAAATACAATGTGACCTGTGCTAAGCATGTGTGAGAAAACAAGTTACTGGCAACAGGTAAGGCTGGAAATATAGTGAGGGAACAAAATGTGGAGAAAATTAAATTTAAAACTCTGAAGTCTGGGTTGTCCCTAACTATAGGGAACTATCTGGGATTTTCAGCAGAGGAAGATATGATAAGATCTTTGGTTTTAAAACTTCTTGGTGATAATTACTTATCCTGTGTTGCAAAGTTGTGGGGAGTGGGTTGTTAATCAATGGAAATGTTACCAGATTTTTGATACTGAATTTCCAGGCTCTTGGTCTCGGTGTTTGGAAGAATGAAGCCACGGACCACAGGATAGGTTTTATTCAAAAGGTATAAGTGTTACAGCTCTTATAACAAGCCAAACCTCCTTGTAGAGTAGAATTAGCAGTAAGATAGGTTTTATAATACGAGTGTTACAGCTCTTATAAAGGAGCAAACCTCCTTGCAAGTGTTTACAGCTCTTACAAAGGGGCGAACTCCCTTGTGAGTGTTTACAGCTCCTACAAAGGGGCAAATCTCATAGAGCAGGATACAAGTGTTAGAGAGCCAAACCTCTTTGCTCTTCTCCTGAGATCTGCCCAAGTCTGTGCTCAGGGTCTCTGGCTTATATAGGGGCAGTTGTCCAATGAGCATTTGGGTCTTGAAAATAGACTAATCGTGAATAGGTTTTGAAAATGGACCAATCAGGGATGCATTAGAGGAATCGCCAGAAGTCCACGTGAGGAGACAGCACTGCGCCAGTGTCTTTCCCCCAACTGTTCAGTTCTTTTGGCTACTGGAGCCTCTGTTGGGGGAGGGAAGCTCCCCCTTGCTCCAGCCTGCTGGTTTCTGTGCCAGCTGCCGCCAAGGCAGAGCCAGCAGGTCCTCTAGCGCCGCTCTACTGGAGCCTTTGGTGGGGGAGGGAAACTCCCATCCGCTTGCTCCAACCTGCTGGTTCCTCTGCTGGCTGCTGCCACTAAGACAGAGGTGGCAGGTCCCCAAGCCCCTCTCGGCTGAGCTGGCTGGGGCACCACTTTTCTGGTATCAGAAACAATGAGTTTCTTTAAGAAACTTTGATGAGCTGCGAAATTTTTATTTATTAATTAAATTATTTTTTAAAAAATCTTTGGGCTGGGTGCAGTGACTCATGCCTGTAATCCTAGCACTCTGGGAGGCGAAGGTGGGTGGATTGCTTGAGCTCAGTAGTTAGAGATCAGCCTGAGCAAGATTAAAAATAGCCAGGTATTGGGTGGTGCCTATGGCTTAAAGGAGTAGGGTGCCGGCCCCATATGCCAGAGATGGCGGGTTCAAACCCAGCCCCGGCCAAATACTGCAAAATAAATAAATAAAAAATAGCCAGGTATTGTGGCAGGTGCCAATAGTCCCAAGCTACTCAAGAGTCTGAGGTTGCTGTGAGCCATTAGGCCACTGGCACTCTACCAAGGAAGACAAAGTGAGATTCTGTCTCAAAAAATAACAAAAAAGGCTCAGCGCCTGTAGCTCAAGTGGCTAAGGCGCCAGCCACATACACCTAAGTTGGCAGGTTCGAATCCAGCCCGGGCCTCCCAAAACAACGATGACGGCTGCAACCAAAATATAGCTGGGCGTTGTGGTGGGCACCTGTGGTCCTCTCCCTTGGGAGGCTGAGGCAGGAGACTGACTTGAGCTCAGGAGTTGGAGGTTGCTGTGAGCTGTGATGCCACGGCACACTACCCAGGGGGACAGCTTGAGGCTCTGTCTCAAAAACAAACAAACAAACAAACAACAACAACAAAAACCCTTTGATAGATGCTTTTTAGATAGAGGCTGATAGGACCTAGCCCATGACCTAATCTATGACGCCTTCTAAGCATCAAACATGCTCCACAAGGGAGAGGTGTGGGGCACAGGAAAAGCCTTGAAACCAGACAGGCATGGTGATTCACTTTTAGCCAGTCGAAGTTGCCTAGGGTTCCAACTTAACTAGCCTGAGTTGATGATTTGAATTTGCATAAACTTTGGCTTAAGTTTATTTCAGACCTTTACTGTGCTTCCTGCCTTGTTTTTCCATTTCACATGCATTTTTTGCTATATCTCTCTCTATTACATAACCCACTTTCAGGACAAAGTCTTGCTATTCTAAGTGTGGTCCCAGGACTAGCAGCAATAGCATCACTTGGGAGCTTGTTAGAAATAAAGAGTAGTCAGAACTGGCTCTGACCCACTGAATTAGAATTTCGTTTTAACAAGATCCCTGGCAATGTGCGTGCACATTAAGCATTAAGAAGCACTGCAGGCTCGGCGCCTATAGCTCAACCAGCTAAGGTGCCAGCCACGTACACCTACGTTGGCGGGTTCGAATCCCCAGCCCCGGCCGCCAAACAACAATGAAGCTGCAACCAAAAAATAGCTGGGTGTTGTGGCCGGCGCCTGTGGTCCCAGCTACTTGGGAGGCGGAGGCAGGAGATTCGCTAGAGCCCAGGAGTTGGAGGTTGCTGTGAGCTGTAATGCCACAGCACTCTACCCAGGGGGACAGCTGGAGGCTCTGTCTCAAAAAAAAAAAAAAAACAAAAAACAAAAAGAAGCACTGCAGGCCAGGAGAAGTGGTTCACACCTGTAATCCTAGCACTCTGGGAAGCTGAGGTGGGAGGATCACTTTAGCCCAGGAGTTCAAAACTAGCCTGAGCAAGAGTGAGACCCTGTTGCTAAAAATAGCTGGGAGTTGTGGTGGATGCCTGTCATCCCAGCTACTTGGGAGGCTGAGGTAAGAGAATCACTTTAGTTTAAGAGTTTGAAATTGCTGTGAGCTATAATGCCATGGCACTCTACCCCAGGGCAACTGAGTGAGACTTTGTTTCAAAGAAAAGAAAAGAAAAGAAATGGCTGCACATGCATCACAGTGGGTAGGGTGCCGGCCACATACACTGAGGGTGGTGGGTTTAAACATGGCCCGGGCCAGCTAAAACAATAATGACAACTGCAACAAAAAAATAGCTGGGCATTATGGTGGGCACCTGTAGTCCAAGCTACTTGGGAGGCTGAGGCAAGAGAATTGCTTAAGCCCAAGAGTTTGAAGTTGCTATAAGCTGTGACACCACAGCACTCTACTGAGGGCAATGCAGTAAGACTCTGTCTCAAAAAAAAAAAAAAAAGGAAGCACCACTCTTAAGCATCCTTTAAACAATGACTCTTCCAGTCCTCCTTGGGAGCATCCCTTTAGCGCCTCAAATAAACATCTAGAGTGTATGCTTCCTTTTTTTCTTTTTCTTTGCTCAAGAAGCTTAAGAAAGAGTATATGGGGCTAGTGCCTGTGGCTCAAAGGAGTAGGGCGCCAGCCCCATATATTGGAGTTGGCATGTTCAAACCCAGCCCTGGCCAAAAACTGCAAAAAAAAAAAAAAAAGAAAGAAAGAGTGTATGCTTTCTAAACAAATGTTCTGGGGAGGTGCCTGTGGCTCAAGGAGTAGGGCTCTGGCCTCATGTAGCAGAGGTGGCAGGTTCAAACCGGGCCCCAGACAAAAACTGCTACAACAACAACAAAAAGTTAAATGAGTAGATAATTAAAAAAAAAAAAAAGAGGGGAGAGAATCATGTAAGCCCAGGAGTTGAAGATTGCTGTGAGCTGTGATGTCACGGCACTCTACCCAGGGCAACAGCTTGAGGCTCTGTCTCAAAAAATAAAAAAATAAAAAATAAAATAAAATAAACAAACATTCTGAACAAGTCCCCTAGCTGCCTTCTCTAACTAGAGAGCCTTCCACGGTTTATCTTCTGTATAGAAAATGTAAAACAGCAATTACTCTGAATGTGCAGCTCTTCTCAAGGAAAAAAACTCTCAGATTTTAGGGGGGTTGTTAAAAATGCATATTCCTAAGCTTGGCGCCTGTAGTACAGTGGTTATGACGCCAGCCACATACACGGAGGCTGGGGGGTTTGAACCCAGCTGGGGCCAACTGCAACAAAAAAATAGCCAGGCATTGTGGCTATATTCCTAGCCCCACTTTACATCTAGTGAATCTTTTTTTTTTTTAATGTATTGTTGGGGATTCATTGAGGGTACAAGAAACCAGGTTACACTGATTGCATTTGTTAGGTAAAGTCCCTCTTACAATTGTGTCTAAGGCGTTTCCATAGTGTAGTGGTTATCACGTTTGCCTCACAATTGTGTCTTGCCCCCAAAAGATGTGGCACACACCAAGACCCCACCACCCTCCCTCCTTCCCTCTCTCTGCTATTCCCTTCTCCATCTCTCCTTCCTTCTCTCTCTACTCTCCCCTTCCCCTACCCTCACTGTGTCATTAATTGTCCCCATATCAAAATTGAGTACATAGGATTCATTCTTCTCTATTCTTGTAATGCTTTACTAAGAATAATGTGTTTCCTTTCCATCCAGGTTAATACAAAGGCTGTAAAGCCTCCTTTTTTTAATGGCTGAATAGTATTCCACGGTGTACATATACCACAGCTTGATGATCTATTCCTGGGTTGGTGGGCATTTAGGCTGCTTCCATATTTTGGTGATTGTAAATTGAGCTGCAATAAACAGTCTAGTGCAAGTGTCCTTATGATAAAAGGATTTTTTTCCTTCTGGGTAGATGCCCAGTAATGGGATTGCAGGTTCAAATGGGAGGTCTAGCTTGAGTTCTTTGAGGGTTCTCCATACTTCCTTCCAAAAAGATTGTATTAATTTGCAGTCCCACCAGCAGTGTAAAAGTGTTCCCTTCTCTCCACATCCACACCACCATCCGCCGTTTTGAGATTTTGTGATGTGGGCCATTCTCTCTGGGGTTAGATGGTATCTCAGGGTGGTTTTGATTTGCATTTCTCTAATAATTAGGGATGATGAGCATTTTTTCATATGTTTGTTAGCCATTCATCTGTCTTCTTTAGAGAAGGTTCTATTCATGTCTCTTGCCCATTAATATATGGGATTGTTGGCTTTTTTCATGTGTATTAATTTGAGTTCTCTATAGATCCTGGTTATCAAGCTTTTGTCTGATTCAAAATATGCAAATATCCTTTCCCATTGTGTAGGTTGTCTGTTTGCTTTGGTTGTTGTCTCCTTCGCTGTACAGAAGATTTTCA